>VDFB02237909.1:0-57331 GCA_007258455.2 Sequoia sempervirens | reverse complement strand
ATTTAATTATGAGAAGACATTTATAAGTTAATGATGTATTTTAAACAAATAAATAAATAAAAATTATTTATTTAAACAATCAGGAGGAAATAATGGATGAAAGATAGTTAAATAAATTTAAGAATTTATTTAATCATAGAGAGACCCCAAACTAGATTACTAAGTATGGAATTCAATGGGGTGGTCCTCACAAGCTTGTTAGATATCTTGGGATTCCCTTTTATATGGAACAAGACTTGAAGGAAATGTGGCTATGGATCTGGGATAAAATTGAGAAGAATATCTCCAAGTGGAATAGACAGTTTCTTTCTTTTGCTGGTAGGATTCAAATTTTCCAAAAGATTCTCTCTTCTTATAGCATCTACTTTGCTTCGGTGTGGTTTTTCAATTCTTATCAAATCAATGAGATTCAGAAAAGAATAAGGGATTTTCTCTGGTCAGATAGGAAAGGGAAGAGAAAGAGGCATGTTGTTAACTGGGAGTGGTGCATCATTGAAAAGTCTAAAGGTGGCCTAGGATTGAAAGATTTGAAGCTGCATGGAATTTACCTAGCTTCAAAATGGGTTCTAGGGTCTCTGGATGGTGGGGAGCCTTGGAAAGTACTGATTTGGTAGAATATTATTAGAGTTGTTCCTAAATGAGCTAAGGCTTGGAGGGCCTTTCCTATCAGTGATATTCTTTGTAGCCAAGAGGTCATGTTACCTGCAGGGTCTAGTGTTTTTAGAACTATTTGGAAGGCCTGGGAGATGATGAAAAAAAACCTAGATAATCATTATTTCATTAATGGGGATTTTGGAACTATTTAGTCTCATAGATCTATCTGGTGGAACCTTCAACATAGAGGGAAACCTTTGGCTCTTATCCAAGGTTGCTTGGCAGAGCATTGGGCCTCCCTTGGCATTAGACATTTTAGTGATATTTTGAAAGATGGCAAACTAAAGGGTTGGATTGAGTTGAATACTGAGTTCAATCTTCCCCCCTCTAACTGGAGAACATACTCAGTCCTTAGAGAGGCCTATAGCTGGATAAAATTTCCCATGGAAACTAAAAATGATCTTGATCAGTTTAAAGAATTCCAATGGAAAAATGGCTCAAATATAAGGAAGACTAAAGTTAAAGAACTTTATACTATGCTAATAGGTCACATTGATTTGACTAACCATTTGAATCAAACCTAGAAACAACAGTGGGATAAAACTCAATGGAAAAAAGTTTTTCAAAATAACTGGAGTAAACATATTGAAGCTAAACAAGCTTATTTTAGATGGCTCCTTATTTTGTAGAAGCTTTCTTTCAAATGAAAAAATGATGATATTATAGTTTGCAAGTTGTGTAGAGTTCCCGAGACTTTGTTTCATATCTTTTTTGAATGTATCTTTGCATAAGAAGTTTGCAATTTTTTTTGTAATGGGCTTGATATCTAGACATCTAATGGTTAGTTGTTGCCTAAGAATATTTTGTTCATGCATAATTCTAAGATGGGGAAAAATGCTAAGATTTTTTGGTTGTGTTTGTCTTCCAATATTCTTTGGATTATTTAGAAAGCGAGGAATGAAGATGTCTTTCAGGGGAGAAAAAGGTTTCTTACTGAGTCTTCTAGGAGACTCATATTTTATACAATTGCAATGTAGGTGTATATCACTGTGGCTATTTCAAAGGACAAATTATGGAGTTATTTGGAAAAAATTCAGGTCACTATAGACATTATGGAAGCAAGGTACAAACACTTATGGCTAGAGGGGCATCCTGGTATCGATGTGTTTTTGAGGGCTCTTCAAGCCTTCTGTCATGATATTGCAGAGGGGAGAAAAAGGAAGCCAAGAGGAATAATCAAAATGATAGACCTTCATTTGAGGAAGTTTCTGTTGCTAATACCTTGGTGCTCCTTAGTGGGGGTCATGGTGCTACTTAATGCACTTTGTGGATAGCTTTCTTGCATATCCTTTTGATTTCTATTTAGTTGTTCATTTTCCTGTTTAGTTTACTTATGTGTATATTTTGTATTGAAATCTTGGTGGAGCTAATCTCTTTTGTTACAAGATGATCATTGGACTTCTTTACATTTCTCCTGGCTGGGGTCTACTAGTTTTTTGTAATGGGTTTTTCTTTTGGGCTTGGAATTTGGTTGCTTCTTTCTAATTTTTGTAAAGGTGGGGCTGGGGTTGGTTTTTTTGTTGATACTGTGATCCATTATGGAGTGATACTTTCATACTTTTGATATGTGTTTTCTGCTTACTCTATATTTAATATAAAAAATCATAGAGAGACATTAGAGAATTAGCGGCGCATTTAAATAAATAATTTTTTTTATCTATTTAAATAATCAAGAGGAAGGAAAGACATGAATTAATTAAATAATTACAAATTATTTAATTAATTGTTGAATGTGGACCATATGACATAATTAAATATTTTAATTATGTTAGGAAGAAATATGGAGAAAATAGAGTTTGTAGGCCTAGGTCAATTTTATGTGTCTACATAATGTTTTGTCAAGTATGGCTTTGTGTGCAAGAGAAATGCATAGCAGCTCAAGTATGGAGATTTGAGTGGGTGTTTTTCCCAATTGATCAATGAGATTAAATTGTCCCTTGGGATATGACTATTTGGTAGATGGACTGGGTATTGTAATCTTTGGCTATCTAGCAGGAGGACTGGCTATTGTGACTTTACCTCCATGGGTGGTGACATTACACTTAGGAGTTTTCTTGATGGTAATAGTATTGACATGTTTGTTAGTAGCTCAGAGGTGGTTAATGATGGGTCCACCAAAATAATCAAAGGTGGTACGAGTGTAATTGGCTTAATTGTTATTATTCTTTGGACCTGATGTAGAGGGATTATTTGAACCATGATCCTGCAATAGGTTTTTATGAATTGTATGGTCCGAGTTTGAAGCAAATTGTTGTCCGTCTAGTTCAATGGTGCAATGTTTAATGAGATCATGTAAAAGATTCTTAATTGTCAACAGGAGGAAGTTTTATGCCCTTTTGCTCGGCGGTAATCGCAGAATGCATTTTCATCCCAACATGATGGCTTGAATTGTCTAGGATCATATGGTTTAGGGTCCTACAATGTGATGACACCATTTTGGAGGAGCTTTTTAAGGACAACTTCAATTGGTTCACCCAAGGTAGTGTACATGCATCTCTTTGGAAATTTTCTAGTTTGACGTGGTTGCCCTTGGTTTTGATTGTTTTGGATGGCATTTGTGGTAGGTTTCGGTGTGGTCAATGGAGTGTTTTTGGGTTGATATCGTTTGAGCGTGATTGTAGGACCTATCACATTTACTGCTTTAGCATTAACAATGCCATCATTGGTGATGTGTTTGTTTTTAACCCAATATTTTTTTTGTTAGCGAGTGGGTTTGGGTTTGTGTTCTTGTTGCCATATTTAAGCTCTCCTTTCACAATAAGGGATTTTTTGAGTTGGAATCTTTTTTCAATGAGGTCTACAAAATTGGTGCAACAATGAACTTGTAAATTATATTTTGATGGGCCCACAAGGTTTTTGACAAACATGACTACCTTTTCCTTTTCTGGTATCTCGACAAAGCACTGACTTGCTAAGCTTCTCCATCTTTGGAAGAATGGAATGAAGTTCTCACCAGTTTCTTCTTGAGTAAGCATACATAAACTGGTAATGGTAATGTCAGTGTCAATGTTATAGGCATAATTTTGTACAAATTTATCAGCAAGTTCTTCCCATGACTTGATTCCTTTGGGCAAGGTAGCAAACCATTCAAGTGTGGGACCTCTGAGACTTCTAGGGAAGAGTCTCATCAGATAGGTATGTTCATATGCAACGTCCATGCAATTGGTTGTAAATTCTCATATGTGTTCAAGGGGGTTAGTTTTTCCTTTGTATTTGTGGAAGTTGGGTACCACATATCCAAGAAGGAACTGTGGCATGTATAAACTTGTCTCAAATGGGTATGGACATTAGTCGTATGATGTGTGGGTCTTTTGTGTTTCAATTGCATGTTCTCCATTTGTTTTTGCAAGGTTGCAAGTTGGGTCATGAGTGCATCAATTATGGGGTTGTTTGTAGCATCACACATGTTGGTAATGGGTATTCCATGAGTTCCCATGTTCTAATTTGGGATGTGTTGTTGTGGAATGTATGATGTTTTTTGGTTTGGATTTTGTTGGTATTAAGAATTTTGATTAGGGATGTGTTGTTGTGTGTGGATGTGTGACACGTACGTGGGAATGTGTACTCCAATAGTGTTGGTCTATATTTGTAGAATATGTTGACCTTGAGTATTTTTATGTCCAAATGAAGTCATGTGTTATTTGATTACCTTGTTCGAATTGGTGAATGTGGCTATGGGGAATGTTTTTGTTTTATCTTTGGGGGATATTGGTGTTTGTATTGAGTTGTGATGAAGTGTTAACATTAGGTTGAGGTCCTAAAATGGTGATTCATCGTTTATTCCTCCCAAAGGGGTTTAATGAATTTTATCCCATGGCATTAGTTGAAGACCCAAGTATAAGGCTTTATGATGTCATTTTTGTAGCACTAGATGAAGCTCCAAATAAAAGGTTTGATGAATTTGTCCCCATTGTTGACGACCCAAAGGTAGCTTCAATAGTTTGTGATGAAGTTGTTGACAATAGAGGCATTGATTCTAATGTGGCTTGTGATATGGTTGATGTTCCTCCAATGGATGTTGTGTTGACTGTTTTGGAAGCATTTTGAGCAGAGGTGTCATTAGAGGTAGCATTGATGGTGTTTTTTTCATTTTGTGTGGTGGCACCAATGAAGGTATTATTTGCATTATGTTGTGGTGTCAAGAGGGGTTGATTGATGTTGGAGGTATTTTTTGCATTATTGTTTGCATTATGATTGGGAGATGTTGCTCTTAAAGTGTTAATGTCAAACCCCCATGGTAATTTGGCCCCTTGGTCTAAAATCATGGTTAAATATCTTTTTGAATCTTGCAAGACTAATTCCTCCACAAAGGAAGCCACGTCGGGGTTTTGAGCTACAACTTCTAAGTCTTCCATGAATAAATGTCCATTTTCATCTCTACGTATAAACTATTCAAAGGGATTGTGTGAGGAAGATGGAATGTTCATGCCACTGAAAGGGTTGATGAACGGTGCCCCCATGTCTGTGTTTTGGTTCATGTCATTAGAAAAGTTGTAGGGGTTGGTGTCTTGTCAAAAAGGGTGCATTTATCTTCTTTTCCTTTGGAGCCTAGTCTCAACCATATAAGGATTTTCTCAAATGAGGGAGGATGATAATGGTATGTAATGCCAATGCCACTAAGGGATGCAATAATGACAATGTTGTCTAAAGAGGATGCTAAATGCAAAAAGAAAATGAGGTCTAAAATGAAAATGAAAGGTGTGATACTACTTTTTTTTTGGATTTTTGGAATAAGGGATGCAAAATGAGGACTAAAATGAATGGTGGAAGACTAAAATGTTCTAAGGTATGCAAATTAAAAAAGGTCTAACGTGCAATCAATTTTGATGTACTTTTAGAAAAGGTTTACTCAACCACTCAAAGCTTGGTCAATGTCTCAATTTGGATTATCAAAGGACTTGTTTGTAGGACTAAATGAAAGGACAAGATGACAAAGTGAGGTTTCCTAACTAGAATTTTGACTTGGAAAGTTCTCACAAAAGGAAAATGACTTAAGGGAATGATTTTAACTAAGTCCAATGATACTCTATTTTTTAAGGAAAATATTTTGCAAGGTGTGACAAGTTTTCCTCTTCCAAAGTTTGCAAAAATGAGGACCTAAGGACTGGTTTATGCTGAAAATGATGATTTCTAAGATGCAACTAAAGTTTACAAAGGTGGACCTATGGTAAAATGCAAGCTAAAGGATGCAAATAAAGGAATATTTGAGCAATTCTTTGTCTGGTTTTGAACAAAGGTTACTGGGAGAAGATGTCTAGAAATAGTTTGAAATTGTTTGGTTGTGGGTTTTGGATAGTGACAATTATTTTCCAAATGATAGGAAATTGCATCATTTCAGGTAGAAAATGTGTTGCAGAGGATCAAATATGTCTCAGTTTCAGCAAATGTGTTGTTTCAGGTCACATATGTAGTTAAGAAAATCAATTGCAATGTTCTAGAAAGCAAAGGCATTGTGATACAATCAAATGTGTTGTTTTAGTGAGAAAATGTGGCTTAGTAGGGTGATTGTGGTTTACAGAGTCTCGAAAGTGGTTCAAGATGTCAAATGTGTTGCACATAATAGCAAATGCATTGCAGAGTGAATAAAATTTTGGTTTGTTTGTAATTTTGGTAGATTTTTAGGATTGTTTTAGTTTGAGTGTATTTTTCTAGCTCTGTGAAGGACGTTTATTTGTTCATTATCTTAGTAAACACTTGGAAAACACATGGTTTTGTCTTTGAATGTTGAAAACAAGCATAATGAAGACAAGCACAATCCTAGGTTAGGCAAGGACTATATTCACTAGATTCCACGTGGGTTTCCCCGACTGCACTTATTCTTAGCGGGTGATCTAGAAGCTTGGCCACACTGGCTCCCCCTTACATTGCACTCACTTCTCGATTCAACCAAGCTTTGAGCCCTCATAACTCTCCCATGACAGGCTCTTCACCTCTACCAAGAACTACAAGAATGTGGATTCCTTAGCAACGACTTTTGTTGCACCAAGGAATAGATGGGTTTTTAGGAACTACACAAAAAAATTTAGTTTGAGTTCCCATTCGAGTGGCCACGCATGAGGCAAGATTAACTTTGATAAGGAGGAATTCTAGCCTACAGAGGTTACGCTACACAAGGTTTTTGGGAATTCACTTGTTTGTGTGACACATCCACACTCATAATCCTAAGTTTTTCATTAGGATTCACATTTGTATATCGATCAAGAGTAGCTTAACTAAAGAGCTTTGTTGCCATTTTGGGTCGCCTTGGGGTGAGTATTTTTTCCCACCAAGGAAGGCCCAATTCCTAGAGTCAATAATAGTTTCTCTTGTACCCAAGATCACACACATGCATAAGGGGAGATGATACTTCTATTATTGAATCGAGGTTACACAAATTGCAAACACTTGTTCATTTTAATTATCCAAATTGTAATGTGGGGGGTGGTAAAGTAACAACCTCTTAGTTTTTTTTTGTTTCTCAAGATCGCACAAAGTGCAAGAGAATTACATACACACTTGAGAGGCAATCACTACACTACAAGACACACAAGACACTTTTTAATTTTAAACTCAATTTAGTTGTGAGATAAACAAGGTTCATTTTAAGCCCATGTCATGAAAATGCATGCAAATTTTAGCCTTGATGATTTTCAATGCAAGATTATGTTCATTTTAAGCCCATGAGTGAATATGCATGTTCATTTTAAACCCATGAAATGTAAATGCAAGTTGTAGATTGTTTATTTGTTTGATCATAGGATTATAAAAAGAAAACTAGAAAATCATCAAAAACTAAGGTTAGACTCCTTTTCCAGCTTGCCATATGTTGTAAACAACCAGATTAGTAACCTAAAACCTCTAACCTACTAAACATAAAAGAGAAATATTGAAAATTTTGTAAAAACCCGAAAATAAAATTTTACCAAGAAAATGCGTCATTTTGTAGAGCAAATGCATTGCAAAACTAAAAGTTGGAATTTACTAGGAAGATGCATCATTCTGCAGAGAAAATGCATTGAACCTATGTATGCATCGTTCAGACCTATGAATGCATTTCAACAGAGCGAATATTTCGTTCAAGTTAGAAAACGTTGCTCAAGACTATGGATGTGTCATTTTGTAGACCGAATGTGTCACGGTGCAGTGATTGCAGCTCAGAAAGTTATAGATGTGGCATTTTGTACTTGTACCTACAAAAACATGAGAAATCCATCCAAAAATCTACAAAAAGGAATGTTTTGGTGTTGGGTTCACCAATGTAACTTAGGGAAAATATTAGGTTAGCATTATAAAGCATAAACAAACTAAACCGTAGCTAACCAATGAAGAACAATGGAGTTAGAAAACATAAAAACAAAGAACAATCTCACCAAGTCTTAATGTCCTCCATGAATCACCTTCATTGCACCTTCTCCATTTGCTGCAAGTTGATGTTTGCCCTCAGATTTTTGATGAGCAACCTATGACTATGACATTTTCCAAAGAAAATATTGAAGGATTCTACCAAAAGCCTCAATGCAAGTATGCAAGTGTGCAATAAACCTAAAGTATGCAGAAAATAGCCTATGAAGTATGAAGTCACAATGTCAAGAGATTAAGAGATGTCCAAATGAGGCCAAAATTGCCTTTTTATAGAAAATCCAATTTTGGATGAATGGCCAAGATTGTTAGATTAGAGATTCCCTACGATCAATGGCCAAAATTAGATGTGACAACCTACAATTAGGGTTAGGGAAACATTAGGTTAAAACTTGAAATAAAGGGTTGAGATTTGATTTAGAAAAATTAAATCAATAGACAAGGTTGCATGTGACAAGGAGAAAAGGCTAGAGATTCAAATAATAATTTAAAATTATTTGATTTAAAGACTGAGTTGACCTTTTGAATTAAAAAATAATTTAATTCAAAAGTGGTGGGACCATGTGACGGTAAATAATTAATTTAAATTATTTACTTGAAGAGAAAATTAGAAAGTGAACAATTTTAAATAAACAACTTTATTTAAAATTAGAAAAAGCCCAGGTGGACAATAATTAAATAAATTAAAGAATTTATTTAGTTATAAGAAGACATTAAGAAATTAATGATGTATTTAAATAAATAAATAAAATTAATTTATTTAAATAATTAGGAGGAAATAATGGACAAGTGATAATTAAATAAATTTATGAATTTATTTAATTATAGAGGGACATAAGACATTAGTGATGTATTTAAATAAAATAAATGTAATTTATTTATTTAAATAGTTAGGAGGAATAAAAGACATGAATTAATTAAATAATTAAGAATTATTTAATTAATAGTTGAATTTGGACCATGGGACATAATTAAATATTTTAATTATGTTGAGAAGAAATATGGAGAAAATAAAGTTTGTAGGCCTAGGTAAATTTTATGTGTCTACACAAACTTCTCCTACCAAGACCTCTACAGGTTTTTGATGAAAAACTTCTACACATCTAAGTCGAGAAAAGGATAAGATATCTATGAAAATAATGCTTGATAACAAGCAGTGAAATTAGTTATTTTCTCATGCTCTCCTTGCTTACACTAGATGAGGTCCAAAAAAGCCATATTCAGTCTAATGTTCACCTAGAATTGCTAGAGAAACTGATTCACAAGCTGATCAAATGAGAATATGGAATTATCAAGCAAGGAATAGTACCTTCTAGGGTTGTATCCTTGAGAGATCTTAGGAATAGTTTATCCATCAAGGCATGATGGTAGAAGAAATTTGTACACATGGCATTAAATGTAGACATGTGTTTGTAGATCTCCCTTGCGACCATACTTCTCAAACTTTGGAATCTCCATTCCTTGAGGGATATGATTGTTTATAATTGCTATGGATAAAGGAATATGATGAAAGAAAGGCTGGAAAATCAGCTAGTAAGTGGCCTGGTATAGGTTCGCCAATTGATTCTACATTTGGCCCATGTTCTATAATAGAGCATTCAGAATGGGGTCAAATGATGAAATAGGACTAGGAACTGCCACCAAATCCATTAGAGCCACCAAATCCACTACCCTCCATTCAACTAAGACTTCCATCACCAAAGCTAGCATGGCCCCTAGAGTTACCACTACCAGAATTAGGAGGGATAACGTTGAAACTAAGAGGGATTATGTTTCCTTTGATGGTTGGAGGTGCCTCAGGCATGAGGGTTGTGTTGACAGAAGGTCTTGATTTAGCCATGTACACCAACATTATGAGCATTAAGATTCCTATCTTCCTTCCAAATATTTTGGGCATAGAACCTTGGGTAACATCCGATCCAGGGTTGTAGGAAGGGACATTTGTTTCCACTATGTTAATGATCCCTCAGAGAAGCTCCAACCCCCCTCGATCTTTATCCAACATGTATCTCATTTCATTTACAACCTTAGCGACCCTAGCCTTGTTCCATTCTTTCCCCAAATGATTTGTGAGATCCAACAGACTCATATCTAGAGTAATGAGATGCTCCATAGGAATAGCAAGAGAATCATCATCGTTTAGAGATGGGGCCATAGGAAAAATAGGAGGGGTAGGAATACAAGTGGTTTCCCCAAAGAAACTCACCTCTACTCTTAAAACCATCTCCTGAGAAGAAAAATCAATAGTGAGACTAGTAGTAACTTCTGATAAATTCATTTCTAGATGTCGTACACTCCTTCTAACAATGTACCTAAAAGTTGTAGATTGGGTTATAAATTTCATAAAGCTTCATGAAATGCAAATTTTCAACCTTCATGAGGTGCGAGAGGAAGAGTCTCAGCATGAAGAAATGGATGCTACGATGTTCACATCTGGTTCACCAAAATGTAGAGGAGGGGGACCAGCTACTCAAGGACTCCATATCATGGGAGAGTCTAGAACAATGGGTTACCCTGATCTACCTCAAGCTAGATAAATGGATTAAAAAGGTTTAGGGTTTCAAGGGCTGAAAAGGATGGCAAATTGGTCTATCACTTTCCTTCTACTAACTCGAATGTTTCAAGGGATTAGGAGAGCTGGTTTTGAAGGTTCGAACTGTAACTCAGATAGCCCACTACCAGAGGACTACAACGTGGATCATAGACTCTAGTGTGGCGTGTTGGGGTCTCAGGGATGTGTTGGCATCCGTATAGATAGAGAATGTAAATTATGGCATTGAACCACGAAAGACACACTAACTACCTAATTAACAGAGTATTACGCTATGAAAGAGAGAAAATGTAGAATAAAATAAATAACAAGAATAATAATTTAACAATGCTAAGCTAGAATTTGACAAGAGAAAGGTGGTAGAAATAGACCTTCAAACTTGTGAGTTGAGGGCTTCAAGATCTTCACTTCATGAAAAACCTAAACGCACAAGAACAAGAAAATGTTGGGGTTGTGTTTAGATGACTACCTCAGTCATTCCCCTACTTTGGTGTTTCCACCTCATGAACTAGATAGCAACGATTGTAGAAATATGATAAAGAAGTATGTAGAAATGAAAATACCAAGCAATGCTAAAACAATAATATGCTACTACATGAGTAGATGATGCAAAAGTAAATGGAAGTGGATGGATATAACCTTCTCAACCATGTGCACTCAAGGAAAATAGAGGAAGATGTGATCTTGCAAGCTCTCCAAATCCAATGCTACTATAACAACAAAGAGGAGGAGCCAACAAAGTAGTAACTTGCAGCTATAATGGTTGTCATGAAGTGTGAAGGATCTGAAAGTGAGTGTGTTTCATCAAGAACCTTTCAATATGTGTGTCCATGATTGAAGAAGTGTGAAAAAGCTAGATTGAATGAAATAATGGGTAATTTTAATGAATGAAGGAGGAAAAAACCCATTTGAAGTTGTTCAAAAGAACAACAAACATTACACTTTACGTCGAATAGAGGAGTGTAATGCCTTTGCAGATTCTAGAGGCAGGAATCCTATCAAGATGAAAGTGTGCCATGTGGATGTCCACACATCATGCTAGCATCCTTGACAAAATTCCCCCACTGAAACACAAATGAGTTTCCAAGTGGATGGTAGATGGATGTGGATGTGGAAAATACATCATCGGGATTGCATTTTTTGAGGTAAGGGTGTATAAATAGGGAATTTTCAAGGGGTTCAAATTCACACCATTACATAAAGAAGCAAAAAAATTTAACAAAAAGCATTAATAAAACCTACTAAAGTTGTAGAAAAATAGAGAAACCTAAAACCTAAAATATAACTAATACCTACTAATATACCCAAAATAAAAATAAATAAATTCAATAAAATAGTTATAACTAAGATATTGAATTATAAAAAATATAATAAAGAAATAAATGAGTTCAATCAATAACTAGGGAGAAAAAAAATTAAAATAAAAGAACAAGATAAAATCAAATATAACCAACAAAAAACAATGAATCTAACATATTGTACCACTAAAAATATGAGTGTGTGAGAGAGAGTCACAATGTATACAATTAGAGGAAGGAGGGTGAGTTAACAAGGAAGTGGGAAGCATGAAAATGGATCAAAAAACTACCAAAAAAGACAAAGGCACCCAAAAGTGAAAAGGAAAGAAATACAAGAAGGGAGGATGAGATCCCAAAAAAGGATAAAGATAACAAGAAGGTTTGAAGAGAGGAAGAGACTATAAAGTACAGAGGAACAAAATAAATAAAGGGGTGGAGGATAAGACATAGGATGCAAGAAAAGGGAAGGAAACCAAGAGAGAAATGAAAGGGTAATAATGGAAGGAGAGGGAATAAGAATAATACAAGAAGGGGGGAGGAAACCAAAAGGGGGAGGAGGTGGTTTGGGAGAATAGGGGATAAGAGGAAATGGGGTTAGAGAGAAAGTGGGAAGGGAGGAAGGAGGGGGGAGACATGGATCATGAGGGATGGGGATGCCTCTAGGAGGAAGTTAATAAGGGGTTCTAGGATGGGTTGAGATGCCATCCTTCATCACAACTGAGATTGGTGGAGTGGAATTTAATAAGGATGGCTTCAAGAAGTTTCCTCTTGAAGAAATTATCTTCCTTAACCAAAAATTTGGTATCCTCAAGGCTAATATGATGTTTGGTGTGGAAGGAGTTCTTAGCTAGGGACAATTTCAAGATATATTCATGCTTAATAACAATACTATGTTCCTTGATCTTGTTCATGATGGAATGACCCATTTCTCCAATGTATGATAACCCACAAGAGTAATTAAGCTTGTAAATGCCTAGATGTAGCATGGATGGAAAAGGATATTTGGTAGAAGAGATACAATGTCTGATGGTGGAGAAGGGTTTGAAGGCACAAAGGATGCCTCATATGGTGTTACACATAACTTTATACAAATATCTTATTACCTTAGCTCCCATCAAACTAGTTAATTAATCTAGATATATTTCAAAACACTTTAATCCTAATAATTTTTTTGTTATAATTAGATACATGTATATACTATGAGTAGTTACATAATATTATATCATAAAATATATACTTGATTAATAAAATTGTGATTCACATAGTGGATATAAATGACAAATGAAATTAACTTTTCTCATCTTAACATGATAAAGTAGAAGTAGATAAGGGGGACACATTCAAGCCTATTCATGAGGAAAATATTATATTCAATCAAAAATTAATTTTGATCCTAATAGGTTTGGGGGATGACTCTAAAATATGATTTGGATGTGTTGTATATACATGTTGAAACAAATTGAAAAACTAATTCAAATAGAGAGAATAATAGAATTGGTATAGATTTTTCATTAATCTATGCATTTTGAACATGCCACACTATCACGGGATGCATATCTATTCATATATCTTTTCCTATCTTTCCCACATATCTAATATAACTAAATTTATAGAAGTGCATTTACAAATTACAAAGTTGAGAATATGAAAGGTTCATTATGGAAGTTGAAATGGTTGCTATATCCTAATAGGTTTGGGGTATGACTCTAAATATGATTTGGATGTGTTGTATATACATGTTGAAACAAATTGAAAAACTAATTCAAATAGAGAGAATAATAGAATTGGTATAGATTTTTCATTAATCTATGCATTTTGAACATGCCACACTATCACGGGATGCATATCTATTCATATATCTTTTCCTATCTTTCCCACATATCTAATATAACTAAATTTATAGAAGTGCATTTACAAATTACAAAGTTGAGAATATGAAAGGTTCATTATGGAAGTTGAAATGGTTGCTAAAATTGAACTCCCATGTGTAAATCCTTATATTTTGATAATTTTATTTATAAATTCTCATCATCTTGATAGGTGTTTTGATGGAGCACCTATAGAATTTATGTATAATGTTAACTTGCATGAACTAAAGCATCATACAATATCCTAAGATGTTGTGCAAAATCTTATATAAAGTTATAAAATGTGTGTATGTTTTATAATATCACATGTAGGTGTATATTTGGTGTAAATCTTAGGTAAATAAATGCCTTTGTGTTGAGTAGGAAAAGTGATCCTATATCCAACTAGATTAACTAGGATTATCTCCTTTTCACTTTAACTCCACATTCAAACATAAACCAACTAGAGTTTTATGATTGACTTTCTTCCACAAGGGATACCCAACCTCCTAGGGTTTATGTTGTCTTGAGTTGTAAAAGAGATCAATTTTCAATGTGATTTAGCAAGCCTATTTGACATATAACCCTAGATCTAAAAATGCAATTTATCAAACAAACAAAACTAAAATCCAAGAAATAGAAAGAAGATCTGAAGAGGGTAGATTACCTACCACTTGTGGCATAAATATGAGACTAAAATAGTGAGTTTAGGACATGTGACACCCCAAACTGGCCTCCTCTTTTTTTGAATATGCAAAGTATAAATTATAGGTTATGGTATGTATTTTGTTTTCTAGAACTTTCTTCTATTGAAACCTTTGGATTTGACCTACACACTTAAAAAGAGGGGGGGGATTGTTCTATATAGGTTTTTTCCTAAGTCAAACCCAATTTTTGTATTTCTACCTCCACATACAACAAATGATGATGGTCAAAAGGGCATACCCTAGGTTGAGTAGATTTCAAAACAATGATAATTGATTGAAATGATAAATTATTGTTGGAGAAGGCTTCCAAGAGCATTTGCAAACCAAGACAACACCTTCATGAAAAGAGAAGTGGCACATAAAGAGGATATTTCACCAGGAGTGAAAAGAATGCATTGAGATATGAAAAATACTATATACAACATGCCTTAAAAAGCATGAGAAATCCAATGTGGGAAGGCAACAAAAAACTAAAATATAGTTATAATTATTAAAATAAAAACTATCCTGAAGTTAACTTAAGAGTTGTGAACGGTAAAACTATTCACTCTAACACCCCCCTTAAGTGCAACTTAGGGAAACTATAACCTGAGAAGTAACACTAATGGTGGAAGTAAATTCAATGGGCCATTAATGACATCGATCATGCCTAATAACTTTAATACTCCACCTAATGATAAATCAAACAATAACCTAGGGTTACCCAAGGTAACCTCTCATTGTAATTAATCAAATGTTTCAAAAAATGAAAAGATAAATTCCATGGACCAAAACAATTTGACTAATTATTTAGCAGAAGAAATAAAAAAGGTAAAGATCAATCTTTCTTTATCAGAATTACTCAAAACACCTGTGATCAGGAAAGCTTTCTTAAACACTCTAGAAAATCTTCCTATTGATGGTGTTTTCTGCAAAACAAACTAGAAAAAATATAATATCCTATCTCTCTTGAAAGGTAAATATTTATTAGAAAGCCTCAACAGATAACCCCAAGGTCTCTAATGTTAGGTCTTGACAATGCAAAAACAACTCAGTGATAAATGTGAAAATGCTGGTCATCACAAGGGACCTTACAAAAAAAATACTGGAAGCTTCAAACTCATCAAATCTTGCAATATGTTGATGCTTTTTAATCCTAAACTAACTTAGATTTAAAAGAAATAGAAAAATATAAAGGGTTCAAAGAGATTTCTAAGACTAAAACCTAAGATCAATTGTGCAAACAATCAAACATTCAAAGTGGACCAATCCTTCCAAAACCAATTCCTGCTAAACCCATATTAAACTTGCAATCTCAATGAAATAGTGCAATATTCTAAGGTAATAAATATTTTCAGATCATGGAGCATTCACACAAGCCAAACTTATTTTATAATTGAAATGAATAAATACCCACAATTGAACTTAGCACACATAATATCTAGGCAGGCTAACTTTACACAACTTACAATCAACAAATTGCTAAAATTATGGACCAAGGATTGCTCAAACACTTAAAATATTGAATCATTAACACAATTTCATCACGTATAAGTCTAAAATATAACATGCAACCACAACTTCAAAGTAATTTATTAAAGATCTAGAAAAAAAACCATGAAAAGTGAACAACATAGGAAAGAGCACCAAAGAACAATGTCTTTACTTGTATTGAATCACCTAGATTCACAACAATTCATGTATTCACAATGTTTCAGCACTTGCTCTTAGAAAATACTAACTCTTCTCTTAGTTGTAACTTATCTCCAATTATGTCTAACCCTTACAAATGAAGCTGAGGCCTCAATTTATAGAGAAACTACTTTAGGTTGACCCAAAATTAGGGTTACAAAATTAAGTCAGCCTAGAGAGTTTTTTCCAAAATAAAATTACGTTTAATATTTTAAAATAAGGCCTAAGTCAGCCTAGACCCTTCTAGAAGTATTATCTTTGTTGGAACAAAATTCTAGGTCATCCCTTCTGGCTATAAAGCCACATGACTAGCACTTTTTCCTAGGTGGCTCCAAGTTTGATCTTTTCCCCTTCCTTATTGGCCTCAAACCTGTTGGATAATTCTTTGACCTTTTCTAATATCTCCTTCATATCAACTAGATCTAGAGTTGGAATAATTTTTTTTCTTAATTTATGAGTTTTCAACTCATCAATATATTTAGGCATCATTTTATTCCATTCAATTTGTAACTAAGAATACTTATCCAGCTTGGAAATATAAATAGGTGCATCCTCTAACTAATCTTTGGAAATGGGAGCACTATCAGATGGAGCATAAATTTCATGCCACCATGCCTTCAGTCTACTGATATTCATATTCTTTTGCCCAAACTTTCTTCTCCCTGTCATTATTTCTACAAAATTGATACAACTATCATATTGTAGACACATAAAAATGACCTAGGCCTGCAAGCTCTATTTTCATCACTTTCCTCCTGGCATAATTAAAATGTTTAATTATGTCCTTTTGTCCACTTTCAACTATTAATTAAATGATTGTTAATCATTTAACTAATTCATGTTTTTTAATTCTTCTTGATTATTTAAATAAATAAATTTTATTTATTTATTTAAATACGTCACTAATTGTCTAATGTCTTTCTATAATTAAATAAATTTCTTAATTTATTTAATTATCCTTGTCCATTATTTCCTCCTAGTTATTTAAATAAATCAATTTTATTTATTTAAATACGTCATTAATTCCTACATGTCTTCTCATAATTAAATAAATTCCTTAATTTATTTAATTATGGTCCACCTTGGCATTTTCCCCATTTTAAATAAAATTATTCATTTAAAAATGGTCCCACTTTCTAATTTTCCCTCTTTTAGTAAATAATTAAAATTAATTATTTACTGTCACATGACCCCACCTTTTTGAATTAAATTAATTTTTAATTCAAAATAGTAATTTTCCTCCATAAATCAAGTAATTTCTAATATTATTTGATTTTCCACCTATCTCTTTTTCTGCACCATTTTTATCTCCTTGTCACATGCAATCTTGTCCCTTGATTTGATCTTCTAGAAGGAAAATATTGTCCATTCATTTCAAATTCACTCTAATGTTTCCCTAACGCTAATTGTGGGTTGTCACATTGAATCTTGTCCATTGATTCTAGGGCATTTGTCAATCTTCAATCTATCATTCATTCAAAATTGTATTTTCTATAAAGTGGCAATTTTGGTCTCATTTGCACATCTCTTGCAATCATATCTCATCTTATCCTCTTGCAATTTCATGTCATCTTAACTCTTGCAATCTTGTCTTAGGCATACTTCATTTCTCTTGGCATTTTGACATATTTTAGGCATAGGTCATCGTTGCTTAATAGTTGCATAGTTACATAGTATTGCATTTTATCATCAAATCCTTCAACATTTGCTTTGGTCTTGAATTGTCACATATTGCTCACACAAAATATGAGGGAAAACTAAATATTCCAACAAATAGAGAAGGTGTAATGGAGGTCAATCATGGAGGTTGAAGACTCAAGGTGATATCTCTCTTTTTTTTCATATTTTCCTCCTTTGTGCTTCATTATTTACTTTAGGTTTTGATTTATTTATGCACTAATCTGCTAACCTAGATTTTTCCCATAGTTACACATATATTTCCTTCATCTTTCCTTGCAACTTTATTATCTTCTTCAAGGCCTTAGAGAGGAGTTCCTTTCTCTAATTCCATATCTCCAACCACTCCATTACTTTACCAATATCATCAGAAGTGAAGATGTTCATTTTAGCCAATTCCTCCTTGGGCACCTTATAGAATCTTCTTCAACTCTTCAACTATTGATTCATCAACCTTATTGCAATAAGCAGAAAATTGGGAGGTGCTTTCTAGAAATTCAGCAACCTTAGCATGAATGTTAAAAAAAATATCAATAGACTCGCACCTCTTTTGTTGACACCATTTGCTTTGGTCTTGGCATTGTCACATATTGCTCACACAAAATCTAAGGGAAAACTACATATTGCAACAAATAGAGAAGGTGTAATGGAGGTCAACCATAGAGGTTGGAGGCTCAAGGTGATATCTCTCTTTGTTTTCATATTTTCCTCCTTTGTGCTTCATTATTTACTTTGGGTTTTGATTTATTTATTCACTAATCTATTAACCTAGATTTTTCTCATAGTTACATTGGTGAACCTGATGCCAAAATCATGTTTTTTGTAGGTTTCCATATAGATTTTTGTGATTTTGTAGTTACAGGTACAGAACACCGCATTCATAGATTTGAGAACCACAATCATCATGTTGTGACACATTCAACAACTAGAACAACACATCTGAAGACTTGAGCCACATTTTCTACTAGTAGAGACGCATTCTCTTAGAATCCAATGCATTGGCTATCTTGAATGACATATTTGCAAGCCACGATGCATACGCCATGCAAAAAGCCACATTTGACTGTAAAATTCCTATCTACGGTCCTGAGTCACATTTGTTGTGCAGAAAGCCACATTCGCTCTATTGCGATGCATTCCTTTAGTAAATTTTTATTTTTGGTTTTATTCAGAATTTTCCAAATTTTTCATTTCAAATTAGTAGTTTAGAGGTTTTTCTAGGTTACTAATCTTATGTGGTAGCATGTGGCTTTGAATTTTTGTGGGTCCAAGACATCTTTTTGGACTACTAACAAGTGGTTTTGTAGGTTTGAATATCCAAGCATGTTATTTTGAAACCTCTTGTGCTTGTTTTAGATTAGAAAACACTTCCATTGGTGCTTTAAAAAGAACATTTGCTTGTCTCACTTAGATTTAATTAGGGGAGTTAAAGAACTTTTCTTGATTTTTCTTGAAGGTGGTAGGTGATTATGCTCTCACATTGTGCAAACTAGGTGATCAGAAAACTAAACCCATCTATTTTATGTGTCACCCCAATTCAATAATCAAAGTATCCTCTCCCCTTGCACACTTGTGTGATCTTGGGTGCAAGAGAAATGGTTATTGACTCTAGAAATTGGGCCTTCCTTGGTGGGAAAAAGTACTCACCCCAAGGTGACTCAAACCAGAAATGGAGCTCCTTGGTTGAGCTACCCCCAACTGGTATATAAATGTGAATCCTAATGGAAAGCTTAGGATTACGAGTGCAGATGTGTCACACGGACAAGTTAACTTCCCAAAACTCTATTGAGTGTAACCTCTTCAAGTTGTAGTTCCTCCTTATCATAGCTAATATTTCCCCATGTGTGGACACTTGAAAGAGGGTCTCAAACTAAAATTTTTTGTGTAGTTTCCAAAATACCATCTATTTGCTAGTGCAACAATGGTTGTTGTGAAGGCATCCACATTCTCCCAGTTCTTAGTAGAGGTGATCAACCCACCATGGGAGATTTATGGGGTTTGGAAGCTTGATTGACCTGAGAAATGAGTGTACTATAAGGAGGAGCCTGTGTGGCCAATCTTCTAGATTCATCCACTAAGAATAAGTGTGGTTGGGGAAACTCATGTGGAATCTAGCAAATATAGTCCTTTCCTAACCTAGGGTTGTACTTGTCTTCTTTGTGCATGATCAAACAAAATCTTATTTTTTCCAAGTGTTTTTTGAGACATTAAACAAACAAACACCTTTCATAGACCTAGAAACAATCATTCAACTTGAAACAATTCCAAAATTTTATCAAAAATTGCAAACAAACTAGACTTATTTTGCTGCAACACATTTGCTAAAATGCATTCACTAATCTACACCGCATTTTCCATTTTCTGCAATGCATTCGCTCTAATAAGCTACATTCATTGCTCTGTGCAATGCATTTTCCTATCTTGCATCGCATTTTCTTAACAGAAAACTATAATTGATTTTCTGAGTTGCATTTCCTATCTGTAGAACCACATTCATTGAAGTTGTGATGCATCTTCCAAACTACAACACATTCAAAACCTGAAATGACGCATTTTCCTGGCAAAAACTAAAACACTATTTTAGTCTAAAACATGAGACCAAACTTGTCCAATCTTCCATCAAACATCTTTTTCTAGCAGCCTCTGTTAAAAACCAGAAAGACAATTGCTAAAATTTTCCATCATTGGCATCTTTAGCTTGCATTTACCTATAGGTCCAAACTTGTAAAATATTTAGTTGCATCTTTAGAAGTCCACCATCTTCATTTTTAGACATAAACCAACCTTTAGATCCTCATTTTATTTGCATATTTTTGGATTAGGAAACCCTACCATACTTTGCAAAATCATTGCCTTCAAGAGTAGGTGGTTATTGGACTTAGTCAATTTAATTTCTTTTATTCTTTGTCCTTTTTGTGAGACTTTCCAACTCAAAAGTTTAGTTAGGAAACCTCATCTTGTCATCTTGTCGCTTTGTCCTTTAGTCACATTAGGAAGTCCTTTGATGACCCAAATTGAGACATAGATCAAGCTTAGGGTGGTTGGGTAACCTTCTTCCAAATCATTTAGACCTTTGCATTTACATATCTTAGAACATTCAAATCATCTTAGTCCTCATTTGCATACCTTATTCCTAAAAAATAAAAATAAAAAGTCCTTATTGTCCTTTGACATTTGTCATTTCCTTTAGGCAACATTGTCATATTGCATTCTTTATTATCAAAAAAATGAAAAACATAGTTGCAATTTGCATTCCTTATTATCAAAAAACCCAAAAACATAGTTGCATTTTCATACCTTATTGTCAAAAATCCCAAAAACATAGTGTAATCATGTAGTTGTCATTTTCATCCTCTTCCTATTTCTAATTTGATAAAAATCCTTATATGGTTGAGACTAGGCTTCAAATAAAAAGAAGACAAATGGCTAATTTTGGACAAGACACCAACACTTACATCTTTTCCAATGATATGAATCAAAACATGAACCAAGAGACATCCTTTATCAATCCATTTAGTGACATAAACATGACATATTCCTCACAAAACCCCTTTGAACCATTCATACGTAGATATGAACACGGAAATGTATTTGAGGAAGACATAGAAGCTACAACTCAAAATCTTGAAGTGGCCTCTTTTGTGGAAGATTTGGTCTTACATGATAAAGAAAAATATTTAGCCATACTTTTACATCAAGGGGCCAAATTTCCACAAGGATTTTACATTAATACTTTAAGGGAAGCCACTCCTAATCATGATACCGACAACAACACAAACAATGCTTTTAACACTAGTCAACCTCAAAACAATACCAACAATAACATTGATGCCAACTCACAAACCACCACCAACACTATCAATGCTAACTCTAATGGAACATCTAATCAAAATACCTCCAACTTGATCAATGCAACATCCATTGGAGGGACACCAACCATGTCACAAGCTATGTCACAATCAATGCCTACAATGTCCACAACATCATCATAGTCAATTGGAGCTACCTTTGGATCCTCATCAATGGGGGAAAGCTCTTCAAATTCCCTATTTGGAGCTTCATCTAGTGCCATGGGAGCATCATCATCAAATCCTTTCATTGGATCCTCATTCAATCCTTTTGGAGGAAGTAAAAAACGTATTTTCATTTGAGGACCACAACCAAATGTCAACACCTCATCACAACTTAATACCAATATTTCCCAAGGGAAAAACACCAACATCCACCATGGACAACTTCACCAATTGAGACAAGGAAATTAAAATAAACAACATATGACTTCATTTGGACACCAAAATATGCAAGATCAACACATCCCAAAAATATCAACTAATATGGCTGGAGGGAACATTCCTACCTATGCATCACACATTCAGACTCATCAACACATCTCTAATTGAAACTTGCAATACCAACAACATTCCAACCAAAACACATCATACATCTCACAACAACACATTCCACAACAAAATCAGAACACCTCATCCCAAAAAATGGGGACTCATGGGATACCCATCACTCCCATGTGTGATGCAGCAAACAATCCTATAATTGATGCCTTGATACCACAAGTGGCAGACTTGCAAAAATGAATAGAGACTATGCAAATGTCCAATAAAAGGTCACACATGTCATATGACTTATGCCCATATCCTTTTCACACAAGTCTATACATGACACCATTCCCTCTTGGGTATGTGGCACCAAACTTCACTAAATACAAAGGAAAGACAAACCCCATTGAACACATTTGAGAATTCACAACCAATTGTGTGGAAATTTCCTATGAACACACTTACTTGATGAGACTCTTCCATAAGAGACTTGCAAGTCCTGCACTTGAATGGTTTTTGACTTTACAAAAGGGAATAAAATCATGGGACAAACTTGCAGATAGATTTGTGGAAAATTATGCCTAAAACATTGACACAGATGTCTCCATTACCAACTTATGCACACTTACACAAGAAGACACTGGTGAGAATTTTATCCCATTCTTCCAAAAATGGAGAATTCTAACAAGTCATTTCCATATTTACATACCTGGGAAATAAAAAGTTGGGATGTTTGTCCAAACCCTCCTAGGACCATTGAAATATGGCTTGCAAGTCCACTATTGCACAACCTTCACAGACTTAGTCGAAAAGGGTGTCCAACTTGAGAAGGCTCTTATTGCTAAAGAAGAACTAAAATATGGCCCTAAGAACACAAACACAAACCCACCCATAGACAAGAATAAATATTGGGTCAAGAATAAACATGTTACCAATGATGGCGTTGTTGATGCCAAGGCAGTAAACACAATGGGTCCTATACTTACTCTTAAAGGAGCTTCACCACAAAATACACAAATGAATATACCAACACTTGCTACTAATGCCATTCAAAATAGTCATAACAATAAAAATAATCAAACCAAGGATAGCCATGACAAACAAGGAAATTCTCAAAGAGATGTACATACACTGCCTTGGGGGAACCAATCGAAGACTTCCTTAAAAAGATCCTTCAAAATGGTGTCATTACATTATAGGACCCCAAGCCATATGACCCAAGATAGTTTAAACCATCATGGTGGGACAAAAATGCTTTCTGTGATTACCATCGTGCTAAAGGAAATAAGACATCCTATTGTCGACAACTAAGAAATTTGGTTCAAGACCTCATTGAAAATCACACAATCAATTTGGGTGGACCATAATTTGTGTTAAACACAGACCATACTATTCACAAAAACCCACTATAAGACCATCATTCAAATAATCCCTCAATGTTAGTCCTAAGATAAATAATAAATGTGCAAACTATAACTGCACTACATTTGATTATTCTGGTGGACCGATTATTAATCACTTATGAGCTACTAATGAATATGTCAATACCATCATTGCCAAAAGAGCACCTAAATGCAATGTCACTACCTGTGGTGGAAAAATCACCATAGCTAGTCCTCCTCCCCTTAGGAAGCCAAAAATTACAATACCCGGTCCATCTGCTAAGCAATCACAACTAGGTCCATCCCCCAAGTAATTGCAACCTAAGGGATAGTTTAACCTCATTGACCAACTAGGAAAGACACCTGCTCAAATTTCTATACTTGGGTTGCTACTCATTTCTCCTACGCATATGGCCATACTTGACAAAACCTTGCAAGAGTCCTTTGTCCCTCAAGACATTGATGTCAACCAATTTGAATCCATGGTGGGATACCTCACTACACCCCATCATGTAACATTTTTAGACCAAGATTATTCATCACCAAAGTCCAATCATAACGATGCATTACATATTGAATTCTTTATCCATAAGCACAAGGTCAGATGAGTTTTAGTAGATGGTGGAGAAGGATTGAACATATGCTCCTTAAAACTAGCTAAGGCTCCCAGCTTCTTTGATGCTTGTGTAGAAGCTACAAAGAGCATTGTTATAAAGGTGTATGATGATGAAGAATGTTCCTCTTAAGGTGTTATCACTCTTCCTATCAGAGTTGGGCTAGTCATTGTAGGCACAACTTTCCAAGTCCTAGATCTTGAATTACCCTATAAAATCTTGCTTGGTCGACCTTGGATTCATACCCTCAAATATGTTCCATCCACCTACCACCAATTCTTGAAGTTTCCCTTTGACAACACAAAAATCACCATATATGGAGACCCTGATCCATTCTAGTATTGCACCAATCTAAGGGGTATTTCAAAACATTGATTTCCCATCAACCAAGAAGCTCCAAGCTCCTCTACCTCCAAATTTATTGACCCATCCACGCTTTCCAAATCATCCACGTCCACTCCTTCCACTTTCGCCACACCATCCTCCTTCATTCCTAAGGCTGAGTCCAATGTCAAGATCTAGGACCTAGAATGTGGAGAGTATAAACTAAACACAACCTACTACATCACCAAAACACCCAATTCTCCTAAGGTCTATGGTCGACCTTTTTTTAGAATGGAGCCTAAGGAAAATTTCAAAGTCCCACCATCACACATCTTTATAAAATGGGGTGAAATGAGAAAAGAAGACATCGAGGACATATCAACATGGATTTATAAGGACCTTGAAGATCCATCCCCATTACTAGTCCAAATATACATAAAAGGCTATGATATAATGAAGGCGAAAGGCTATGATGGAATTAGTGGCCTTGGCAGAAATAAAACTGGAATGCGCAAACCAATAATAACTCCCCGAAGACCAAAAATTCTTGGGTTAGGGTATGGTCTAACCAAAAATGATGATCGATGTACCAATGTACTTTCGAGTGAGAGTGTGAATGCTTCATAAAGTGTTGAGACTATTGAGGAATCCCTTACCGAAATCGACTCCCATGAATGGGAATTTGGCTCCCAGTGATCCCTGAATGACTGTTGCCTTGATGAATTGTTCCTTGAACTTGGAGAATGTAAATTTTTAGAAATTTTTTAAGATTGATCTAGAATAGAATAATGACAATCCTAAGATCCCAAGGAAATGAGAAGATTGGGATAGACTCTTTTTCCAAAGAAACAATGATAAGTCTGAATCATCTTCCAATTCTATTGGCCATAACTCTAACATACCTTTCCAACCATCTAATTGTAATCACCCTCATTGGGATTCATCCAACCCACCACATGACACTACTGACCCCAATATCAGTCCATTTATCCCTTATTTTGACAAGGAGTATGAATCAGGTGAAGGAGAATATTAGATAGAATCTGATTGGGAGTTGGAGGATGACAATTTTATCTTCAACCTCTTTGAATATGTATGCATGCTCTTCATGCCCTCCCCTCTATTCACCAATACTAATGGTGGTATCTCCTTAGTCTACCACAACTAATTGATTGGGATCAACAAGGTCCGCCATTTATAGACATATTTTAGAATGATGAGGCCATTGCAGAATTCATGGGACTGCGTGAGGGCATACCAAGTGGAGATCACAAGGTTGGATTTTCTATTGACCTAGATTGTGTAGCATACTTTGGGGAGACTGCTCTGTCCTCTAGTCACAAAATGAAAAATAAAAAATAAAACAAAAGATGACGTCTTTAGGTGAAAACCAAAAGGCACCTTCTGACAACAAAAAAGTAAAAATAAAGGATGTATCTATGGATGAAAACCTCTCTAAGGTGCCCAAAGATGGAGGACTAGACTTCCTCCCTGTGACTTAGGAAAAATCAAAATTTCTCATAGAGGACACCATGGAAGTATACATAGCTACAACAAAAGATCCAAAAATTGTCCTCTTTGCGACATCCTTGACAGAAGAAGAGAAACCTAAATTCCACAAATTCTTTTCAGAGCATAAGATTAATTTTGCATGGTCATATGCCGATATGCCTGGGTTGGATCCAAAATTGGTCTTGCACCATTTTCCATTACTTCTAGACGCCAAGCCAATAAAAAAAAGTTGCATAAAATGCACCCTCTAATTGCCTTTCTAGTCAAAGTAGAACTTAAGAAATTACTAGATGTGGGGTTCATACGGTCAATAGACTATGCTAAATTGATACCCAATCTAGTTCTAGTCACAAAGCCAAACGGTCAAATCTGCATCTACATAGATTTTTGGTACCTGAATAGTGTGTCCAAAGGATGAATTTTCATTACCAAACATTGACATCAATCCACATTTTACAACAAGATATGAGATGTTGTCCCTCATGGATAGTTTCTTGGGTTATAATCAAATTCGTATTTCCCCTGAAGATCAGCATAAAACAACATTCACATGTCCTTTGGGTACATACTATTGGAACTTCATGCCTTTTGGTCTTAAGAATGTGGGTGCCATGTATCAGATAGCTATGACAATGATATTCCATGACATGATGCACAAGCTAATGGAAGATTATGTGGATGACCTTTTGGAAAAATCTTTGACACAAAAAGATCAATTGAATGTATTAGATAAAATCTTCAAGAGGTTTGAAGAATACAAAGTTTGCTTGAATCCTAAGAAATGTGTCTTTGGTGTAACATCAGGAAATTTTTTGGGATATATAGTTTCTTGCAGAGGCATTGAAGTCGATCTAGCTAAAGTGAAAGCAATATTAGACATGCCTCCCCCAAAAGGGACAAGTGAACTTAGGGCATTGCAAGGTAGGTTACAATCTATCAGACATTTCATAGCACAAATGGCAGACATGTGTCAACCATTTCAGTACCTCCTATGCAAAGGTATCCCCTTTGTGTGGACTGATAAATGTCAAGAGGCCTTCCAACTGATAAAGGATTATCTATTATCACCACCCATTCTAATGCCACCAATCCAAGGTAAACCTTTGATTCTATACATTTTTGCAACAATGTTAGCATTGGGGGCATTACTGGCACAAAATGATCATGATGAAAAGGAAAGGGCCATATACTACATTAGTCAAACACTAGTTGGATATGAGCTAAATTATACATCCATTGAATGTGCTTGTCTAGAAGTTGTCTTTGCTACTCAAAAATTAAGACACTACATGTTGAATCACAAGATACATCTCATAGCAAATATTGATCCCCTGAAATATCTCTTAAGTTATGCAGCATTGACAAGACACTTGGTGAAATGGGTAATGATCTTGAGTGAGTATGACATTCAATACATGGAACAAAAGGCCATAAAGGGACAAGTGATAGCAGATCAACTGGAAGATGCACCTATACAAGGCAATCACCCATTAGTAGTAGATTTTCCTAATGAGTCCATATTTCATACAAAACCTAAATCACCTTGGAGGCTATACTTTGATGGGTCCTGTTGGAACTATTAAAATCTGATGATTTTTGCATATTTTCATGTCCCTTGAGTCTCCATATGAGTCTTTCCTTATGCATATTTCCTTCATTTCATAATTTTTTTCTCATATTTTGGCTCATATTTGTCCCCTAAATCATCTATGTTTGCGTTTTCCACATTTTTGTCCATATCGGCATAAGTGTTGTATTCGGTGTGTAGTCTCACCGACCCGCGTTTGGATACATCTATTGGCATGATTTTTGGGTTGTCGGGGTAGTGTCTTACTAAATTCAATGTGTCTCCTCGACTATGCATGTGGTGTTCCATCGATGTGAGCTTGGAGTTATTAGCAGATGTCATGGCAATTTCATTTTGTCATGCCGACCGGCAAGCAAGGGATTCATATTGGGGGGAGTCATTGCTATCGTTGTAAGGTCTTGGCGAGTGACCTTTGGTCTCACCAACCTTACACATGGATTTCCTCTAATTGTTCTTTCGATGAGACTAGGGTGGATTTTGGTGTAGGTGTTGTTTTCTCTTGGTGATTAAAAGTTATCTGGGGGTGACTTTCGGTAAAGCAAGGTGCATTCTATAAGAGGTCCCCCCGACATTGTTTTGTCTTTCTGATTGCTCGATGAGTATTCTTTTCGGTGAGAAAATATAATGGTGAAGATGAATATAACAAAAGGTATTGCTCAGTATGACTTTTTGTTTCGGTGTGTGGTCTTGGCGAGGTGCCCTGGGTCTCACCGAATGGAATGCAAAGGTGATTGTCGGCATAGAAATTGGGTTGTCATAGTGACTTGAGATATATGAAGACCTTTGGTGAAACTTGAGGTAACTATATAAGGTCTCTCCAATACCACTAGGTTTTGGCGACTGTGAATGAAATGATATTGGAATGTCGGTATGGGACATTCTTGTGTCGCAACAACAGGCCTGAAGGCTATCAATAACACTTTGGGGTCCTTTGTGAGATGTCTCATCGACATCACAGAGTCAAGGCAAAACAAAAAGAGTAGGGGAGGTGATTAACAAGTGGATTGCCTTTGGCATAGCTATCATCTTGTCTCACCGACTGTTCACTGATGAACAATAGAAATACAAATTATTGTGGCCAACATGTGAGTTCATAATACCATTGCAAGCTGACTTGACTGAGCTCGATTTTTGCGGTGGTCGACATGAATTTGAAGCAATATGTTTTTCTCATGCTGATGTATAAATATGCACTGCCAATTGTAATTAAATCATTAGATTTTTAGATAGATATAGTAAATTATAGATGGACACAGTAGAATAAAGTTCTCATTCTAGAGACTATGTTGCATGTTTTCAAATGGTGATTCTAATGAAAATCAGCTGGTGCGGCAAGTTATTTCCGGTGTCAATTGTATGTTGATTTTATTGAAAAGTATTGCTAAGTTGTCTCCAAGTTGACTCTTTCTGGTTATTTAAATTGAAGTAACAAGCTTATTTTTAGTTTATCAGTGCACATTTGCTATTTCTGTGTGATTAATCTATTGGTTCTCTCAAGCAGAGATTAATTCATTTTTGTTGATCATAGTAATCAGGGGGAATTCATCTAGATTATTAAAGTAGAGCTTAGTGGTCATAATCTTGCATGTTTATACAAGTGATAAATAGATCGCATGCCATCAATTTGATTTTTTGTCATAATAAGTTGCCCACTTCTGTTTCATTTGACTCCGCATACCCAACAAGGCACTGGTCTTTGCATTTCATCATTTTGAATTCACTTATTCTGTTTACATCTGTTATTTGAGTATTTTAGGATTTAGATCAAGAAGATTGCTATTTCCATTTAGTTAGAATTCATTTGATCACTTCTATCTGCCATTGTGGACAAAGCATTTTAGAAGGATAATGCTTGCTTGCATAATTCAAAAGAGGTACACCCGCCTAGGTCTTGCAGCACCTGAAGAGTAGAAGGTTCAATTGTTTCAACCTTGTTCTGTTACCCTAAAACGTTGTGAAAGCTTGGCAACCTTTTGTGGTTCAAACTTGCGTTTTTGAGAGCTAACAAATTGGGATTCACTGGGACAAACATCAAAAAATCAGTTGAAGACCATCATATAGAGTCTTGAAGAAAAGATTGTAATTTGAGAAGTTTTAGAAAGGGTGATTCCGCTAGGAAAGATCAGAAATAATGATTTTCCTACTTTTGGAAAAGTAGGTGGCGACTCTGAAAGAATATTTTGCAACTGTTCAAGCATGAATGGAGGAAGTTTTCAGTTTAGGGGAGGTCATGTTGGAGCTCTCAGTTAGCAGTATATGCCATATTATCATACATAGCACTATGGTCCGATGTACCAGCATCAGTACCCACCTAGTCCCCCCCTCATCAGCATACAACAATGATCAGACAGTTTGATTTGTCAGGGATTCAATTATCCCCTTATCCAATGGATGGCAGTTGGAGAGGTATTGTTCCAAGGTTTACAGGAAGTGATGCATCACTGTGAAGAGCATTTAAGAAGTTTCAACACTTTCATCCAACATTTGGATGCTTATGTAGATTTACACATGAGGTATTCATGATATCACTTGTTGAAGATGCTAGGGATTGGTTCAACAGTTTACCAGCTGTCTCAATTGATTCTCTCCAAGGATTTCAAGATCAATTCCTTGAGCAATTTGGGAATCTGAGTGTACTAGATGTTGCTCTTCGTGAATTAATACACATTCAGAAAGATCAAAGTGATACAATTTATGATTTCAATCAGAGATTCAATAAGTTCTAGAATAAAATACCTCCTGGATCAAAGTTACCAGATTCTGTAGCATTGAGTATTTATTTGAATGCATTTGATCCTAAGGCAGGGTATGGACTAAGAAATAAATTCCCAAGAGATTTGGCTGAAGCATAGAAGATGGCACAAACAATTGAAAACAATAGGAAGGCTGCTAGGATAATCAATAAAAGAGACATTCCTAGGGTTTCTTAGCAAAGGAACACATATAGGAATGAAAGGCTGAGGTTGCATGACATGCCTCATAAATCAGACTGGAAGGACAACAAACCTGTAACTGCTAGGCCTGGAAACAAGGAGGCTCCTGATCCATTAACAAAGGGAACCTATATGGTAAGTAACAATTACTTCTGTGAATTTTGTGATATGCCACATTCCCTAGATTATTGTGTTGTAGCCCAAAAAATGCAAGAAGAGGGAATGCAAATGGAAAACAATGAAGAAGATCACACAGTATATCTGGCTTTAGATACTTTTCACCAAGTTGAGGAAGATGAGGGTGCTAGGCATCTTTCTTGCACAACAGATTGTGACAGTGAAAGTGGTGCATGTTGTGAGGAATCTAGTGAATATTTTGATTCTGATGATGAACCTAAGGATTTTGATCTGCAGTCAAGGATTCTTCTACATACTATGAAGATACATCTGATGAAGAAGAGGTTTGTACATTTGAAAGTGATTTCCAATTTTTTTCAAACTCATTGTATGATGAAGACTTAAATGATGATTAGATGATATTTTGCAAAGGCATGTCCGTGAATGAGTTTCAGGTTTTTTCAAATTCACTTTATGAAAGAGAGGAGCTAATTTCAGACAAGCAAAATGATGGAATAAATGACTACGCTGATAATGTTTTTGATTTCCCATTCTCTGATGGTCTTGAGTTTCTTTTTGATGATGATAAAAGTGAAAAGCATGACTGTAGTGATGAAAATATAGAGACTTGTTCACTTAGCTGTGAATAGATTGCAGATTTGTTTACTTCTGAATGCCAGGGGTGTGCACATGAAGATGATCTTGATGTTTTGTGTCCAGCTTACACTTGTTTTGATAGTAAAAAAATCTTTGTGTAAAGATTCTTATGACTCCCTGTGCATTTCTTGGAATGATGGCATTACTTTTGGTGTTGATCAAAAGTCTGTTTCCATTCAGGATGAGGTATGTGATTTTGAAATTTCTAATTCATGTGAAGAGGACATTTGTTTGCATACCAAGGATGATAGAAGTCCATATTTTATTGGTTCACATATGCATGATATGAAGGATATGAGTCATGATCCAGTGTTGTCTCCGAATAGAGATACTGATGAGCTAGGAGAGTGTTTCATAATACATAACAGTGAGAGAGATATTACAAAATTTTGCATTAAATATGTATGCATTTTGTATGCTGGCAGAGATTTGTCTGATGATGAAGAATATAAATTACATAATGGTGTATGGATTTTGGGCCAAGCTGAGCATAGTGATTCTCTAAGAGCTTTCAGTGACAGGAAAGATTGCATCTGTGTCTTCAAGAGAAATCTAATGAACTCAAAACAAAACCAGGTATTTGACAGGAGAAAGTATGATTTGAGTTTCAAATTGTAACAACTCAAGACAGGAGAAGTTAACACACAGAGGATTGAGGGTTGCCAGTGCATGGAAAACTCTTACTTATTCTCTTTAAAGTTCTTTTTCATGCACTGTAGTTAGGATGCTGGTCCACTTTCATTTTGCATCCATTTCACCTCCACCTTGCATTCATTTTGCATCCATTCCATCATGCTTTTCTTCCATTTCCAGTTTTCTCATTTTATGTCTGGTTTGCTCACCCAAGATTCTGGATCGTTGCAATGATCTGACTATCATTCATCCCCAGACAGAGCCACTGTTGGAACTATTAAAATCTGATGATTTTTGCATATTTTTCATGTCCCCTGAGTCTCCATATGAGTCTTTCCTTATGCATATTTCCTTCATTTCATAATTTGTTTGCTCATATTTTGGCTCATATTTGTCCCCTAAATCATCTATGTCTGTGTTTTCCAAATTTTTGTCCATATCGGCATAAGTGTTGTATTCGGTGTGTAGTCTCACTCAAGATTTCTTGTCTCACCGACCCACGTTTGGATACATCTATCGGCATGAGTTTTGGGCTGTTAGGGTAGTGTCTTACCGAATTCAATGTGTCTCCCTGACTATGCATGTGGTGTTCCATCGATGTGAGCTTGGAGTTATCGGCAGATGTCATGGCGATTTTGTTTTGTCACGCCGACCGACAAGCAAGGGATGCATACTAGGGGGAGTCATTGCTATCGTTGTAAGGTCTTGGTGAGTGACCTTTGGTCTCACCGACCTTTCACATGGATTTCCTCTAATTGTTCTTTCGATGAGACTAGGGTGGATTTCGGTGTAGGGTGTTGTTTTCTCCTCAAATAATCGTGTTATCTCCTGGTGACTTTGGCGCATCTCTTATAAGAGGTCCCCCACATTGTTTTGTCTCTTTTCCTCGATTGCTCATTGAGTATTCTTTTTCAAAACCTAACCCGCCTTGGACGTACATTTTGCGTATTGCTTTGGTATGACTTTTGTTTTGGTGTGTGGTCTTGGTGAGGTGCCTCGTGGGTCTCACTAATGGAATGCAGAGGGGTGATTATTGCATAGAAACGGGCTGGGTTGCAATGACTTCAGATATATGAATACCTTTGGCAAACTGAGGTAACTATATAAGGTCTCTCTGATACCACTAGGTTATGGTGACTGTGAATGAAAATGATATGAGCACGTCAGTATGAGACATTCTTATGTCGCAACGACAGGTTTGAAGGCTATCGATAACACTTTGGGGTCCTTTGTGAGATGTCTCATCAACATCACAGAATCATGGAAAAATAGGGGAGCACGGGATAAGAAGCGATTAACGAGTGGATTGCCCGCAGATACCGCCGGTCTCTGCTGATTGTTCACCGATGAACAACAAAAAAAATCCGCCGTATAAATATGAGTTCATAAATACTGCAGCCAAACTTGATTCTGAGCTCCGACGGTAAATTTCCATATGAATTTGAAGCAATATGTTTTTCTATGGGCCGGTGTATAAACATGCACCCCAATTCTGTAATTAAATCTCAATAGATTTTATAGATATAATAGATTATAGATGGACATAGTAGAATAAAGTTCATCCAGACTATGCCGTAGCCGTTTTCAAAATGGTGATTCTAATGTCTAGCCGGGTGTGGCGTGTTATTTGGTGGTGTCAATCACATCTCATTGAAAAGTATTGCCAGTTGGTTCCAAGTTGACTCTTCTTTTCTGGTTATTTAAATTAAAGTAATGTTTATTTTCAGTTTACCAGTGCACATTTGTTGTATTTGTGTGATTAATCTATTGGTTCTCTCAAGCAGAGATTAAATCCTTTTTGTTGATCATAGTAATCAGGGGGAATTCAAGTAGAGCTTAGTGGTCATAATCTTGCATGTTTATACAAGTTATAAACAAATCAGATGCCATCAATTTGATTTTATGCCAGAATAAGTTGCCCACTTCTATTTCATTCGACTCCGCATACCCAATAAGGCACCGGTCTCTGCATTTCATCATTTTGAATTCACTTATTCTGTTTACATCTGTTATTTGAGTATTTTAGGATTTAGATCAAGAAGATTGCTATTTCCATTTAGTTAGAATTCATTTGATCACTTCTATCTGCCATTGTGGACAAAGCATTTTAGAAGGATAATCATAAGTTAAGTCTACACAATTCAAAGAGGTACACCTGCCTGGGTTTAGCAGCACCTGAAGAGTAGAAGGTTTGATTGTTTCAAGCCTTGTTCTATTACCCTAAAATGTTGTGAAAGCTTGGCAAACTTTCGTGGTTCAAACCTGCATTTTTGAGAGCTAACAGGTCCCATACTAGTCATGGATCGGGAACAGGAATATTTTTTATCATGCCGCAAGGAGATTCCATCCCCAAATCATTCTGCATTATTTTTCCATGTACAAATAATGTTACAGAATATGAGGCACTTGTTATAGGACTAAGAATGGCCATAAAATGGAAAATTGAAACACTTCATGTTTATGGAAATTTTGAGTTGGTCATCAACTAGGTCAACAATGAATATGACACCAAGGACGAGAAATTAATGCCTTACAAATGAATGGTTGACAACTTCCAGACATATTTCCACATGCTGACTTTTGAGCAAGTCCGGAGGGCACAAAAAAAAGTTGCAGATGCAATGGCTACAATTGGATCTCTCCTTGACATCCCAAGCAACGTTCCTTAGTTTGAGTTCTTGGTGGAACAACTTTTGGTTCCTACATATGACATTCTAGAGTTAAAGATGGTTTGCAAGCTTTTCAGTCCCAATTCTCCATGGTATCAAGACATCTATGACTATCTACAGTCCCAAAACATTCCTCCCAACCTATCCAACCACCAACGAAGATCCTTTATCTATAAGGCCACTCGATACACCATCATCAGTGACACCCTATACCACCATAGCTTTGACAATACCCTTCTTCGATTTCTTGACACCAACAATGCATGAACAACCTTACGTGAGGTACATGAGGGTATATACAAATCTCATTTGAGTGGTCCTACTTTAGCCAAGAAGATCATGATACATGGGTATTACTAGCTGACTATGAAAAAGGATGCACTTGAATTTTTCAGAACATGTTGCCAATGTCAGATACATGGTGATTTGATTCATGCACCAGCACAAGAACTTCGACCGATTACTTCTATGTGGCCCTTTGCACAATGGGGACTTGACCTCGTGGGAAAAATCCATCCTACCTCTTCCAACCACCACAAATTCATAATCACCACCATTGAGTACTTCACTAAGTGGATCAAAGCCATCCCACTCACATTCATAACTAGAAATTTTTTTTCCAAATTTATCCTCAACTACATCATCTGCCACTATGGTGTTCCACAATCGATCATCATAGACAATGGATGTCCTTTTAAAAATCAAGACATCTATGAGTTGTGTGAATGATTCCACATCCAACATCATTTCTCCATGCCATATTACCCATAAGGAAATGGTCAAGTTGAGGTGTCCAATAAAACCATCATCAAAATTCTTAAAAAGACAACCAATGACGTTGGCCACGAGTGGCACATCCAACTCAACCTTGCTCTATGGGCTTACCACACCAGCATCCACACGCCTATAGGAGCCACTCCATTCACCCTGATCTTTAGATTTGAAGCCATCTTGCCCATCGAGGTTGAAATTACTTATTTGCAAGTCTCCCTGAAGGGTTTGATCGATGATGAAGAATATAGATAGTACCAACTGCATGAACTGAACATCTTAGAGGAACAAAGAAACAATTCCTTAAATAACTTGCAGGCATACTAGAACCATCTCTATTGTAGTTACAACAAGAGAGTTATGGTATGAAAGCTTGACATTGGCAACTTGAGAAAAACCTGGCAAGTTTGAACCTAATTGGTTGGGTCCTTATGTCATCACATCCTCTTTTGGTTTTGAAGCATATTAGCTAGCCACTCTAGATGGTGAACAACTAATAGAGCCTATCAATAGTCTACATCTTTAAAAATTCTATGAGCATAAAAAAGATAGGCTGAAAACCATAAAAAATACAAAAAAATTGAAAAATATAAAAAATCGTCACCCTGATAAAAACCTAGAAAATAGGTGTCTTGGTGACACAAAAAAAAAATGACAAAAATAGTAAAGAGAAATAATTCATCCAATAGTGAAAGCTTGGTAAACAGGCACTTTGGATAAGTACCATGGTGAAAAACTAGCAAACAAGCGCCATGCATAGTCATTCTTCGCTCTTCCGTCTACTGCTACTCTATCTACCTTAGTCCATAATAATCAACCACTTTTCCAACATCATCATGACCCACGACACCCCATCATGAAACCCTACCATTCCTTTCATGGCTGACAATGGTTGACATCAAGTCCTGCATATTATCCATCTGTCACCCCAAACACATCCTTTTTGCATTCTTCAAACTTGGCTAATCTGGGACCTAACTGGGGGCATTACTTTATCATCCAACTATAGTGGGCATCACACGTGATTCTTCCAATCATAAAATGTCCTAAAAATCATAAAATCTCCTAAAACAATACCTAAAAATCATAAAATGTCCTAAAAAAAGGACCTAAAAATCATAAAATGTCCTAAAAAAAGACCTAAAAATTAAAAAATGTCTTGAAAAAGACCTAAAAATTGAAAAACGTCTTGAAGAAATACAAAAAAAATAGAATATGGAAAAAACACAAAAACGGAGTCATATCTTGCCAAGTCAATCATGTCAGTCAATCTTTGTTATCTGTCGAACTATGTTGTCTCTGTGCATTTGCTATGTAGGCAAGGCTCATTTTCGGGTCCCTAAGACATTAGGTCAGTACTTTTAGATTTTTCAAAATAAAATCATGACTCAATATTTGGTCATCAAGAAAAAATAATTGGTCATGTTGAACTACGAGGTTTTTGAGTGTATGACATAGGCAAGTCCATCTATCGATGAGCCCCTAAGGCCACACTAGGTCAGTCCATTAGGGTTCATAACACTACACTAGTACACACATCTAATGTCTTCAAGTTAAACAAGTCATCCTAAAAGTAGACAAGCTCCTACAACAAACTAGGAAAAACATTTGATCAATATGTCAATCACATCAACATATCAATATTGACATGTAGTCAATTCTATCCACAAAAGTCAAATTTAGTCAACTTTAGTCAAACTATAAACTCTTGGTTATTCTTTAGATGTGTCCTTCTAAAGGATCGCCTTTGTCATTTACTTGTGCCTTAGGATGTGTCCTTCCTAGGCATCGTCACTATCATCTCGCATTTTGAGGGATCCTCTTGACATCTAAGGATCGATCCTCTCAACATCGACATTATTCAGGATGTGTCATTCCTGAATTTGGAAACTCTGACATTCGACACCTTGACATCATCAAACCTACCAACTTTGGCATTCGACATCGTCAAACTTGGCAACTTGACATCTAAACACTTGACATTCAGACACATTTGAAAAACACTCGACAAAAATTATCTTGGAATTTTGGTCCTTTGATCCTTCATCATGCTACTAGTTTCTCCATGATGTCCTAGCAACAAAATTTAGAGAAGCAGCAATGTATCATGATGATTGACTTGTCTTATGTTTTTCAAGTAGTCATGTTGCTAGTTCCTCGAGGATTTCCTAATAATAGGATTTAGAGGATTAATGATGTTTCATGACTTGTCTTTATTGTCTCTCTTGTATTTCTTATGCTTGTGGTTGGTTGTGACAAAAAGACTGGGGCAATTGCACTTTTCGTATAAGTCATGATCATCCTTGTCTGCGACTTCTTGTTTCATATGATGGTACAACCTTGCACACCATCGATCTATGTCATATCATGGTGTTTGTTGGCCATTACAATAATCCACCCAATGATGATTAAGAGAAATAATTGTTAATTCTTGTGGTAATATGTTGAAGGATTTGGTCTTCACGCTAACATCCATCTCCTTCTCTCTTATCGCTTCTCCTTATCTGCCTCATGATGATATCTTGTGACATACAAAAATATAATTGTATACATGATCATATAGGCATTGCATAAGGTTATTGCACATTCACATATTTCCATTTCCATCATTAGTATACACATATCACTTACATTCATCAATTGGCATTTACATAACATGTAAGAGCATACATCATCCATATCATTAAAACACATATATCACATCATAAGATTGCATTTCCCATACATATATAGTCATGCATTAAAAAATTCATAATCATAAACATTTCATCCATTACAATCCTAAATTATGCATCCATATAATCATCATTATAACATAACAAAGTCATGGCATCATATCATCATCGCATCTCATCATAAGTAGATATCATAAAAGCATACATGATAAAGCATATAAAAGACATCATCATAGGAATTAGGAATGCATAAATCATATCACATAGGCATCATATAGTCATCATAACTACATCATCACATAAGCATATGTCATAAACATAATCAACACATAATGCTTCATCACATAGCATAAAGCATATAGGCTGCCTCAAAACCATATCACATATATAATCTCAAAAAATCATGTCACAAGATAGAGTCATGAGATATCCCAAAAATAGAGCTCACAGGCTCGATGGTCCAAATATAAAATTCCATAACATGAATGTATGAAACATAATATCAAGATAAAAATTTCCTAAGAGGTTCTCTCCTCATCCCTATGAGGAGAAGTTCATGGTGACTGATGCTTTGTTAGAGGAATTGAGGCCATCATGGTAATGACAACATGATTATGTGAGGATACAGTGGCATGAATCTGCGAGGTGGATGGATCTATCATTGGCAGTTGACTATGCTTTGATCTATTCCCTAACCTAGATGATCCATGAGAGTGGTTGGACCTATGTATTGAAGAATGCCTATGATGAGACCTATGGCCTAATGTATGCCCTGAGGAAGTAGAGCCACCCACACTGCTCTAACTGCAGCTACTATGGGCATGATTTCTACTCCCTGACCTTGTCCTTGTCCTATTGGATGATCTAGATAATCCAGGCTCTCTCTGATCGGCCAGCACTACTCACTCATATAACATCCTATACTATCCTCTGCTCTCACTAACCTTGGAAAGATCCATGGCCACATCTGCAACCAGCCCTATACATAGCTGAGCAAACTGACTACACCAACTCTCTATCTCTCGACACCATATCTCTTCTTGGTCCCTCTCAACACATGTCACCTCAAGCTCTGCTCGTAGGGATATGATCTCTACAGTCACCTCATCCAACCTTTGTTGCATATTAGCTAGACGCTAATCTAATATAGAATCTCATGGCAATGGTGGCATGTTGGATATGTCTGGCTCTCCATTCATCATCCTCTCCCAGAGCTACCTCTCTGCCTCATCCATCTCATCCCTAATTTCCAGCTCATTGTCATCATCACCAACTCCCTCCTCTCCTCCCTAGACATCTAGCACCTCTACCTCTGGCTGTATCACCTCCACCTCGACCTCTACTTTCCCCTCCTCTTGTCTGCCCTCCATCTCTACCTCTTGTCTCCCCTCTCCCTCTGGCTATCTCTCAGCTTCCTGTATCTCCTCCTCCTATCTCACCCCCTTCAGCCTTGGCCCCTCATCTCTCTCCTCCTCCTCTAGAACCTTAGGGATAGCATCTAAGGCCAATCTCTCCACTTGCTGCCTCACCCTCCTGGCCTATCTCCCACCATCTCCTCTCCTTCATTGCCTTCATCATCTCCTCCTCCATCTCCACCACCTCTCCCCCCATCTCCTCTCCCTTCATCGCCTCGGCCTCTATCTCTACCTCTAGCCCTACCTCTTCGACCTCCTCATTGCACCTATGGTATAACTAATTTGCTGTCCATACGTGTTAGCCCATCAGGATCTATCAAGGGAATAGCTCGATGTGTCTGCCACCATAAATCATAATCTGTAGTCATCCCCAAATCTGCAGGACCTCCGCTCCAACCTCATGGTTGTGCCACCAATCCTTCTATCTACTACTTAGCAAATGGCACTGATATAGCAGGACCCCACCCAGGCTCTTGTGATGATCTCGCATACTATGCTATCCCCATAGGCACACCTTGATATTCCTTGAACTAATGAAGTACCTGCTGGGGTAGGTACATCTCTATAATCAACTGAGACTATACAGTGCATCCAATCAGATATCTAATCTTTCTGCAAAAAGCTAAATGATCTCCCTCTCTAGCCCATTGTGTGCAATCCCTATATGGCCTCTAGACAAATGCGTCATCGTGTCAATCCTATGCCACTAGAATCCAGTCTCTTTGACCCTTGTCTGTTGAAGGGCACCTACATATAAGAACACATAAGGAATCCCATCTTCTAGCTGTGGCCTCTAAATTGGTGGATTGAAGATGGGAATGTGCTCCCAAGCCCAGATCATTAGTAATATCATGTCACAGCTGATGTTACTCACACCCATGTATGTTACCTTGTGAAGCTAATGATAGAGCATGCCTAGACAACAAGGCCCCCATGCAAAGACTACCCTTTCCCACCACATCTATACTAAGACATCTCCCCATCCAATCGGGAATCCATGTCCTCAACGATCTAGAATCAGGACTTCGGCAATTAGCATGCATAACATGGCATCCCATCATGGGTAGTGCTTTGCCATGTACTCCCACCGAATCTCATAGCCCTCAACTCCAAGGCTCATGCCATCATCCGACTTGTACAACTTAGTCATAGCTTGCACCCCTTGGAGTGGATCATACACCACCCACTCACCTTTGATCAGAATATGCAAAATATGATAAACGTCCTCCAAAGTGATAGTGGTCTCCCCCGTCAGAAAATGGAAAAAATAGGTCTCAGAATGCCATCTCTCGGCTAGTGTTGTCAAAAGTACCCTATTAGCCCAGATAATGGGCATATAGGTGACGTAATACAACCCTAGTCACATCAATTGTTGTTGTTCTCGGCCATCAACTGGTCCCAAAACACATATGTAGATGGCCTAAACTCACGCATATAGATCGGTGGTAGTCATTTCTACACATGCAAAAATGAGAGTTAGCACATTATTGCAAATCATTATTACCATCTATCTAATTAAATATAAGCAAAAAGTGAGCCTAAAACTAAGTCAACTCTAGTCAACCCTGGTCAAAGTCAAATGTGTCACGTTAACTGCATTTGTGTTGTAGTTTGGCATTTGCATTGTTCCATACAGCAATTGCGTTGCACTATGGCAATTGCATCATTTAGACTCACAAATGTGTCATCTTCAATCAGTTGCATCACTCCATAATCAAATGCATCATTGTCAAATCAAATGCATTGCCTGGCTTCATGTATGCATTGCAATATTGTGAATGTGTCACTGCACTTATCATTTGCATTACAATATTGTGAATGTGCCTCGACATTTGGCAAATGTGTCACACCTAATTGATAACCTAACAGACCTATGGCAATTGTTTCATGACGCATCAAATGCGTTGAATGTGACCATGAATGCGACGTATGCTAATGCATATGCATCGCGGTGCATTCATTGACCTTCCTAAAAACCCTAAAAAAATGCATGGAAAATGATAAAATTACAAAGTGGGCAAGGTGTATGTACTAGTGCCTCTACACCCTTTGGCCATTGGAAGGTCCTAACGATGTAACCATAGTGCTCTGTAACAGGAATCACCGTCTTTGTGTGCACACTCCTAGCTTTGAGCTCCCAAATTTACAAGTGTGAATGTGAAAATGAATTGACTTTTACCCATTTTCAACCTATTTATAGGGTCAAAGTGGGATTTTTCAATCTTTTTATCATTGGAGGCTCTTTTGACCAACTTTGACCAACCTTTTGGCTGCTTTAAACATGTCAAAATCCAAAACCACTTGCACTATTGCTTTTCTGGTCATCAAATTAGCTTGTCGACACTTTTCAAAATTTTCTATCACCATGCCAAAAATTTGAAATTTTTCCCGAGGGGGCATAGATACTCCATACCTTCGCTAGGGCATGTTTCTGACTAATTTTTTTTTGTCACAATGCAACAGGCTGCATAATGACAAAGAGGAGCAAAATGTAGACACATAAAAATGACCTAGGCCTACAAGCTCTATTTTCACCACTCTCCTCCTGACATAATTAAAATGTTTAATTATGTCCTTTTGTCCACTTTAATCTATTAATTAAATAATTGTTAATCATTTTATTAATTCATGTTTTTTTATTATCCTTGATTATTTAAATAAATAAATTATATTTATTTATATAAATATGTCACTAATTGTCTAATGTCTTTCCATAATTAAATAAATTTCTTAATTTATTTAATTATCCTTGTCTAGTATTTCCTCCTGATTATTTACATAAATCAATTTTATTTATTTAAATATGTCATTGATTCCTACATGTCTTCTCATAATTAAAAAAATTCCTTAATTTATTTAATTATGGCCCACCTTGGCATTTTCCCCATTTTAAATAAAATTGTTTATTTAAAAATGGTCCCACTTTCTAATTTTCCCTCTTTTAGTAAATAATTCAAATTAATTATTTACTGTCACATGACCCCACCTTTTTGAATTAAATTAATTTTTAATTCAAAATAGTAATTGTCCTCCATAAATCAAGTAATTTCTAATATTATTTTATTTTCCACCTCTCTTTTTCTATGCCATTTTTATCTCCTTGTCATATGAAATCTTGTCCCTTGATTTGATCTTCTAGAAGGCAAATCTTGTCCATTCATTTCAAATTCACCCTAATTTTTCCCTAACCCTAATTGTGGGTTGTCACGTTGAATCTTGTTCATTGATTCTAGGGCATTTGTTAATCTTCAATCTTGGCCATTCATTCAAAATTGCATTTTATATAAAATGGAAATTTTGGTCTCATTTGCACATCTCTTGCAATCATATCTCATCTCATGCTTTTACAATTTCATGTCATCTTAGCTCTTGCAATCTTATCCTAGGCATACTTCATTTCTCTTGGCATTTTGGCATACTTTAGGTATAGGTCATAGTTGCTTACTAGTTGCATAGTTGCATGGTATTGCATTTTATCATCAAATTCTTCAACATTTGCTTTGGTCTTGGAATTGTCACATATTGCTCACACAAAATATGAGGGAAAACTAAATATTCCAACAAATAGAGAAGGTGTAATGGAGGTCAATCATGGAGGTTGAAGACTCAAGGTGATATCTCTCTTTGTTTTCATATTTTCTTCCTTTGTGCTTCATTATTTACTTTAGGTTTTGATTTATTTATGCACTAATCTGCTAACCTAGATTTTTCCCATAGTTACACATATATTTCCTTCATCTTTCCTTGCAGCTTTATTATCTTCTTCAAGGTCTTAGAGAGGAGTTCCTTTCTCTAATTCCATATCTCCAACCACTCCATTACTTTACCAATATCATTAGAAGTGAAGATGTTCATTTTAGCCAATTCCTCCTTGGGCACCTCTAGAATCTTCTTCAACTCTTCAACCTTATTGCAATAAGTAGAAAAGTGGGAGGTGTTTTCTAGAAATTCAGCAACCTTAGCATGAGTGTTAAAAAAATTCTCAATAGACTCGTCACCTCTCTTGTTGACACCATGAAGCCATTCCTGAGTGCTATAAACTGAAGATTTCAACTTTTCTATTTCTGACATAGCCTCTTTTGGAAATATTCCTTCTAGAATTGAAGAATCACCCTCACTAGCAGTTTGTAGGGGCTTCATCAAGTGTTGAACATATTTATACACATCACTAAGTTACTTTTGCAACTTCTCCTTTTCCTCGGTTTCTTTATCAAGCCTTCTCAAAGTGTCCTAGGATGACTCCTGAAACTCTTCCCTCTCTTTCTCTTTAGTAGATGGGCCTAAATTGATAGTTTTCACCCTATATTTTGTGGGCCTAACTTCATCTTTGAACTTGTTTTCTATAGGATCAGCCACATGAACAACCCTATTGTTGAATTCATCTCTTGAGAATTTTGAAACTGTCCTAGCTCTTTTCCTTTGTTTAGGTTGTCCCCATTGCTCCAACAGTTTGTCCCAGCTAGGAGTCTCCTCTTGAACAATTATTTTCTTCTTACTAAGCCTCCTCTCTAGCCAATATGGGATAGTAGGCTACTCTATTTCTATCTGAGTAGAGGGTGCCTCTTCTTCGGCATTGTCTTGAGTTGGGCTATAAAAAACTTCTTCAACATTCTTCTCTATTTCTTGTTTGTTTTCTTGATCATTAATCATTTCTTTCCCTAGAGGCTTAGATGACATTTCTCGAGTCAGTTCTGATTCAATATTCTTGCTTTAGGCTCTAGAGGTTGATTTTCCAATTTCTTCCATAAACTTCTACCATTCTCTAATTCGGGGAGTAGATATTTCTTCATCTTCTAACCCATGTTGTTCAGGATTGTTCGATATGTCTCCTTCCTCATTGATTGCTTCTTCTGAACTTTACTTATTGTGAGGAGGAGAAGGAGGAGGAGAATGTTTCTTGTAACTACTCTCTTGGCACTATCATCTATAGGCGCCTCTTCAATCTGCACCTCCTCTATAGTCTTCACCTTTGCCACTAGGGATGCCTTGTGTTTAGGAGAATTTATCCTAACATATACTTGTGGCTCCTCCCCTGAAATATCTATATCTACAACCTTAACTAAAGAGGGGGCATCAGTAGTAGTATTGTTCTTTCTAGCCTTAGCCATCTTTTAACCTTCTGTAACCAATTTTCTCTTCTTGGCTGGCTATGAAGCCTCTCCTTCTTTAGTTGGAGCATTAGCCTTAGGAGCCTTCTTTGTTTGAGGAGATTTTTTTTTCAACATTCTTAGCCTATGTTTGACTCCTTGTTTTTATCTTCAGAGTAAGAGGTCTATCTTCCTCTTGGCCATCTCCATCATGGGGCTCAATAGTGTCACCTTTATCAACTTCAACTTCTTCTTCAGATTAGGATTCTTGATCCCCCATCAAGTCATAAGTAAACTTGGTGCCATCAACCTCTAGTTAAAACACTTTATGCTTCACCCAAAGCTAGAATATTTCTTTACTGGTTTAGTCACTTGGTCCTGATATGTCACTTCTTCTTCTGACCAATTTATTGGAGGTAGAGGCTTGTTCTTATAAGGCTCAAAATCATGATGTTGAATCAAGTCTACATCATCATCTTGGACCTGATCTTGCACCTCTGTAACCTTGTAAAGCCTTATCAAATTGAGAAGCATCCTAGAGAATCTCCTCCTTATCACTTCAAATTCATCCTGACAATTGGCCCAATAGTCCTCAATATCATCTTTATGCTTGAATTCTTTGTTGGCCTATTTATGAGCCTTGTCATAGGGGTCAAAGTTATCTCTATTAGTATGATAATACAATTCAAATTGTGCCATCTCCTTCTTAGAATATTTGGCACTTTCAATGGAGGGGCATGCCTTTAGAGTTCCAATTCTCAATGGGAATTCTACTCCCAACCCTTTCTTATGCAAGTCTTTATGTAGGATTTCCTCGAATACCACCATATGCTTTTTCACCTACAATCATACAAGTTTATTAGTTGGGTATCTTCGCAATCTGAGGGGCATAATAGGAGACCCTTGTATTTGGATGTATGGAAATCTTTGAAATTGAATGAACCATTTCCCATATTGTTTGATCAGGTCCATTGCATCTGAAGAAGCTCTAACATGGAGAGCATATTGCAACAACCTGGGAATGTACATGAAAAATGCATCATTGGACTTTCTGTAGTTGGTTGTATTATACTAAAATTGTGGGTAGATGTCCCATATTCTATCCTTTCCCATAGTTCCTTTACAATTGAGACACTTATACCTGGTTTTACTTGCCAACATATATACAAGGTATGAGGTCATGGTGAACCTGTCAATCTCATGCACACTCCTCAGCTATGCATCCAAGTTATTGTTTATGATCCCGAACCAATGATAATGCTTCCCACTCATTATTTATGTGATAGGATAGAACATCCAAGTGTGGAAAACATGAGCTTCCTCTACCCCCATTACTTTGCCAAGGAGAGTTATGAAATCATGGTATTCCATCTTGAAATCACTTCTATGTAGTTGCTTGGGAAACTTGGAATAGTGTGGCTTGGGTTTCAATATCCAAGAACTGTTCATCATAGCCAAGACTCTATTGGGGTCTTCATCATAGAACTTTATTGCTTCTCCAATGTTTATCTACTCAATTAGTTTATGATGTGAAGCAATGTTGAACACTCCTACAATGGACTCTTTTGCAAGATTAGCTAAGACTCTACCTTGTGGCCTAACTATGATTCTCTTGTTTGATTCATAATGTCTTGCACATTCTAATACCAATTCAGGGCACAATTGAGTGGGATGGAACCTTGTTGCCTAAGCTAGAACAATGTGAGTAAGAAATTGTGCCAGTTGAGTGGGTGCATTGCCAAACATCCTTTGTTGTAAATCATCATAGTCAATATGCCCCATATTTGTGTTTGCAATCTTGAACCAAGTAGAAGAATTTTTGGATTCTTCCCATATTCCCTTGAAGTCGTACTTCATTCTTTCAGCTCTCTTTATCACTTCCTCTTGCACTACAATAGGTTTGGATTTAGAAGTCTTGTCAAGGCTCAACTCTACCCACATTTGTTAGAGAAAAGCATAATCGCCCATATGCAAATAACAATATAACTCATTCCTACATGTCATTAATTCAATAATATTTACTCAAAATTCAACATTATTTCAACCATGAATATCATATAACCTCATATACATGTTCATTTATCATTAAAATTTGAAGTTTGCAAGCATTGGGAAAACTCGGGGATTCCACCCAGGGACAAATTTTCTAGCCTGACTGGAGCTCGGTAATAAGAGGGAGCTATGATTTTCTAGGATCTGTTCAATGTGCACTCGAACATGTATCCAAGGGGATCCCATGACATAGTCATGAGGTTATCTAACATGATAAAGCTGATACACTGATTTCATCATCAAATTGAGATCATATTCTAAACCATTTTTATCAAAGTTCAAATAGTCATCTACCTCAAGAATCTGAAGGCCTAAAGGATTCAGAAATTTCAAGGGGGCTTGGAAAATCTGAGCTACCTCAGAATTCCTAGCTATGGCTTAAACTTGAGATTTTTCTAAGTGATGAATTCCTACCCCACTGAAGATGAAGTTTTTTATCAAGTTTCTCACATTTTGGACTTTAGGATTTTGTGACTATGAAGAAATCTAAAAATATGAGGGGAGCCATATTTTCTAAGTGGATTAAGGCTCATAAAATCAGAGCTGCCTCAGAATCTCTGGCAATTTACCAAATTTTGAAAATTTGCTAAGTGTTTAAATTCATTTCACATTAAAAAGATGAATCAAGATAATTGTGATGGTTGAATTGATGTCAAATCCTTATGATGATTCAAATCAAATGTTTTGCACAAAATCCCTTAGACGTATCATTTGTTTCATTCATCAAATTTGTAATCTCCAGCTAGGGTTTCTAGAAACTAGGGTTTCAAGTTGAATTCTAAAATAGGGCAACACCCTACAATCTAGATGAAGTCAGAAGAACACAATAAGAAGGGTGAATCCCTAAGATATTAACAAACCCTAGTATGAGATTTCATTTAAATCAAAATCCTAACCATAGCCATTCAAATGCGCACTCAAAGAAATGAGAAACTGTGATGATCATACCAAGATAATTAGACCCACATCTTCAAAATCCAAACACAACACATTCTCTACAATGATTCCTTCATTGAGCCTAATGCATACTGAATTCTCACGAAAGAAAACTTAATTGAAAGCACAAAAGAAAACCCTACCTTGAAATGGTGCACAAAGAAAATGAATCTGATGGAAGCTTTGAATCTCGTAGCAATCTCATGAGGATCCTTGCCTTCAACTTGGAGTTCAAAAAATGTAGGATGGGAGCTCTTTCTCTCAAGTCCAAATGTGCTCATAGTGCAAAATGACTCAAATGACATCATAAATTTCACTTATATCTTCCTCTTTGGTGTTCAAAATCCACTAATGTGTGCAATAAATGCTTTGAAAGGACGTTTAAGGAGGCTCGGGGATACGATATGGTCTTAGACTTAGAAAATATGAGTGAGCTTAGAATTTCTAGCTAGATGAATGTTCGGGTAATCCAAGCTACCTCAAATTTATTGAACTTCCCCTATACTTAGAAAATTTTGCTTCCAAGATGAAATTTGAAACTTGGAAAAACTTCCAAGAGCTAGATTGTCATCATGATGTTGCAAAGAAGACACCTCAAGTTTAGATAAGACTGTGAATTTCTGGGTGAAACAAAACCAAAACTGAGAAACCTATCCCTTAAGGGAAAAAGGTCAAAACCCCAAAGAAAACAAGAAAACAAAAAAATAAAAGAGAGCGTCCCTGCCTTCAACGGGCTGTGTGTGCAAAAAGTGCACAACAAATGGCGACTCTTGCTAGGGAAATGCTCCAAATAATTTTGATGAAAAACTGGAATCAAGAACCCAGAACTCTGGTTACAATCCTCACATTGGGTCAACCATAAACAAAGTTTCAAAACCAATGGACTAGTAGGTCCTTTCTATGCTAGAATCCTACTATGTGCAATTGCATTCATTTCCCTCCCTTAGCTGTTGTAAGGAACCAAGGTTAGTCAGGTCAAGCTACATAAATATTCTAACTCCAAAAGCAACCTGGATAGAGCCTCACTGCCAGTCAGTCATCAATAGCCCCGATGAGGTTATCATTGTGATTCTCCTGAACATAGCTCTACTACCAACCAAGCATCCATAGCCTCGATAGAGATATTCAAATACTCCTTATAGATTGAATCCTTCTTTTGATTTTCAATATTTTCCTTTTCTTTTATTTTTCTGGTATTCTTTTCTTTCCATTTCTATTTCAACTTGTGAACAGTCAAGTTCACACTTAGGGCTGAGAAACACAGTGGTGCTAAAGTAGAAATAATATTTTTCACTTGATCATACTTCACAAGAAACCTCCAACAGCCTCAAGATTCTTAATATGTATATGTAAGTGTAAGACTCAAGCACATTCTAGAACTGAACTAATCCACTGACTCATCCACTTTAAGCATTTAGCACATATGACACCTAATAAAGGACTTCCACCAAATTATCCTAGAAGGATGATTAGAGTTTGTAAAGGAAATACTTAGAACAATCTCTGATAATAATTGATTGTCATGCAAGTACAACACTCCTAGAAAAGGATAGGAGAACCCAAAACCAGAAAAGCAAAACAAGACCAAACCAAAACCTAAACTAAAGAAAACCTACACTAACCAAAACCAAAAGCAAACCAAACCAAAGGAAACAAACCAAAGGAGAAAACAAAGAAAAAGCAAAAGAAAACCCAAAAGAAACCAATGCCTAAACTAACTATTTACAAGGGAGAGTTGTAAACAACTCAAGACAGGAAGTAATGCTTTAAATATTTCCCATTGATAGGCTATGGGACATCCTCTCCAGTGAGGTTCTTCGAATGGAAAGAATTATCTCTCAATATCTCTGAGATCTAGAAGGGGTTGAGCTAAAGTTTATCAAATTTTCCATGTTCTCCCCTTTTGTCATGTGCTTTGTCCAAATATAAGACTAGATCAAAGATTATGAATGCTTTCACCTTGGCTTTTTGATCAAACCATCTTTTAACAATGCCTTGGTGCTTGGAAAATTTCTCCAATGCTTCATCTCTCTTCTCTTCAAGTTGCAGAAGCTCAGCCAAACGAGCCTCATGTCTATCCCCTTCATCATAGTAATCATTAATGAATTACAAGGTGGGTATTTTCAATTTGATTGGAAATACTAGCTCAAGACCATATACAAGGTGATAAGGAGAGGTTCCTAGAGAGGCTTTATGTCTAGTATGATTTTTCCAAAGATAAAATCTAAGTTGGGTGTGCCAATCTTTGGGATTTCTCACTAAGATTTTGCGGATGACTATTAATTTTATTTTTTTTGTAGACTCATCCAAACCATTTCCTTGTGGGTAATAGTTAGAAGCAAACTTAATAATGATACCATGATCAAAAGCCCATCCATAAAACTTTAACGAAGCAAATGTAGGACCATTATCATAGACTAAAGAATTTGAACAACCAAAATGATTAATAATACCTAATTCTAGAAAATTGACCACTACTTCAAAAGTACACTGTTTGCAAGAAAGAGCTTCCATCCATGTATTAAAATAATCAGTTACAGTAAGAATGTACCTGTGACCTATAGAGGAAGGTGGGTTAATTGGGCCAATGAAGTCCAATCCCCATTATGTGAATGGTTTTATCTCAATCATCGGTTGAAGTGGAAGTGTTGAATGCCTCTCCTTGCTAGTTGTAGTTTGACATACATGGCAGGTTCTTACGTGATTGTGTGCATCCTTGAATAAGGTTGGCCAATAATATCCTACCCTTAAGATTTGGTTTGTTGTAGCTGGTCTAGAACCATGGCATGTGCCATACTTATCATGAAATTGCATCATCACCCAGGCAGCCTCTTCTTTCCCAAGACAATGAAGATAAATTCCTTCATGGTTCTTCTTATATAATATAGCCCCTTTCAACATATATCTGTCACTCTTTAAATGTGGGACTATCCATTATACCACATTGAGATGATCAAGATAATTTTGATTCAATAGATAATATACAATATCATCATACCATTCATCTGAAGAAACATCTTGAAGATGGTACTGTTGGGCTATGATATCAAGACCAATTTCAGCCATTGTTTTAGTCAATCCTTGCCCTCTCACAAGCTTCATGGGGTGAATTTATATGTCATACTCCTATAGCATTGTAACCTATTTTTCCTTTCATTCCCCCAATTCACTTTGCATTAGTAGAACCTTGACTGCAGGATCTGGCACTATTGCAAAGACCTTATTTCTCAGGATGTAGTGTTGGAATTTCTTCACACCTATGACAAGAGCATAATCTTGATTTTCCACACTAGATTACTTTAATTCTACATCTTTCAATGGAGAACTCATGATGGCTATAGGGTGCTCACTTCCTTGATCATATTTCTAAGTTAGCATGCCAACATAGGAATGATCAGATGCGAATAAATATATGTAAAAGGGCTTGGAATAATCTGGACTCACCAACACCAAGAATCAACTATTTCCATCTTGATTTCTACAAAATATTCCTTTTCTTTAGCATTCCATTCAAATTTTGCATCCTTTTTCAGCATAATATTCAAAGGTTTAACTATCTCTGCAAATCTAGTAATAAACTTCCTGACAAAATTGATTTTCCCAAAGAAAGATTTCATTTCCTTTTTACTGGTTGGGGGTTGGATTTTCAGTATAGCTTCTTTTCATTTGGATCAATGGATATACCCTCTTCTAAAATAACATGACCCAACAACTTCCCCTCAGTTACTCCAAAGATGCACTTCTGAGGGTTAAGTGAAATACCAAATTCTTTGCATCTCTATAATACCTTGCACAAATATGAAATGTGATCACCTCTTTTCTTTGAGAAAATAGTCAAATCATCCATATAGATAATGATACACTTACCAATTATATCCTTGAAGGTGATGTCCATGGCCCTCTAAAAGGTGTCCCCTACATTGATTAATCCAAAAGGAATTCTTCTATAAGCAAAGGTACCCCATTTCATGGTGAAGGAAATATTGTGTATATCCTAATACTGCACCATAACCTGATTATACCCTAAGTATCCATCCAGGAAGGACATCATCTGGGATCTATTAAAAATTTGTAACACTTCATCCAATGATGGGATAGGGTAGTTTTCCTTTCCTGAGGTACGATTAAGATTTTTGAATTCAATGCAAAGCATGATTTCTCCATTTTTCTTCCTCAATAGAACTAGGTTAGCAACCCAAGTAGAGTTCCTGACTAGAAATATGATGTGGGCAGACAATAATTTTTATACTTATTTTTGGATAATTGGTTCAAATAGGGCATTAATTGGTCTATGTCTTTGCCTAAATGGCTTGGCACTTGGCTTGAGGGGAATAGTGTGTGTAATGATTGAGGTATCATACATCTTTAGATCTTCATAACTCTAGGCTATGACATCTTGGTATGCATGAAGTGCATCTATTATCCCTTTCCTTTCTTTTGGAGTACACATCTTCTCAATGAAAACATTCTTAACATCATCCAGAGTTCCCATGTTATAAGTGTCACACTGGCTGCTAATGGAGTCCTTATTTTGCTGATCCTTGTCGTTTATTCTATCCAGATCAAAGATCCTTTCCATCTATACGATTCCTCTAGGAATTATGGTTTTTTTAGGTTAATAACTCATTCTAAGTCCATTTCTACCTCTTGGGGCTCTACTTCATCAATTATCTAAGAAGTGAACACATCAAAGCTTGTAATGAAATCAAGAATATGCTTTTCATCCTCAAATACTTGAAAATTGGATACATTATTAGGCACTGAGGGCACTGGAGTGAGCTCCACAGTGAACTTCTTCAATCTTGAGAGTGACAAGGGATGCAATGTGCTTTCTACCTATGCTAAAGCATCTACAGTTTGATTCTTGTTGCAGGGTATCAATTGAATATTGAAAGCATCAGACTCCTCAATTAAATCCCATACTCTACGCCTGTATTTGGTCATTCTTTTGTCATGACATGAATAATTCTTTTTGACTTTCCTAACTACCAACTCAAAATATCCAAAGACATGTAAAATCTTGACCCTTTTTCTTAATGCCATTAACAATTCATAAATTAAGGCTTCATATTTAGCTACATTATTAGTGCAATGGAACTAAAGTCTATGAGTAGTGAAAAAAGTTGTACCTCTAGGACTGATTAGTTCAAACCTAGTTCCATCTCTTTTCTTGTATTTTGATCCATCAAATCTAAGTGTCCAACAACTAGCACCTAGGCCTTTTGGTATGTCCTCATTAGTTCTACTGCTACTTGGAGGCTCTTCCTGAGGTATTGGCCTTTTTCCTTTGGGATCATCTTGAATACTTTGCACACTTATCCTGATAGCTAGAGGTTGATTAATATAGTTCTTTATTTGTTCCACTATTGTTTGGAATAGAAAACATTCTAACTCTGAGTGAGAGCTATTTTGGACTCTGCACTAGTTTGGAAGAAGTAATTCTTCAAAGTTCATATCTCTACCTAGTTGGATTTGGTCTTCTATGCATTTTTGAATAAACTCTTGGAAGTTATCCAACATGCTAAGCTGACCATCCTCTTGATCATCCTATTCTTATATTGATTCTACTAATGCTCTAGTACTACTAGATTCTTGGGTGAGCTCCTTGGGTACATCTTGCAACATGAATATTTCATTTGTATCTGGTTCCTAGGGAAAAGCTACCAATACATAATTCCTTAGGCTAGCTTCGGATACCAATACTTCATTTGAAGTATTTTCATATTTAGTAATCACATACTTCATCCTTGGTTCCCTCTCAATTCTAATATGATTTGGCACTCCTTTCCAAGGAAGCCACATGTGAGAATGGTTAGTTGACACATATCCATTTAATTCCTTAGTGAAATCCTTGCCTAATATTAGATCATATGCATCAAGAATATTTGCTACTTGAATGTTAATGATTTGTTGGATCCTAGGGTCTGATGCAACCTACATGGGAATCATATTCAACTCTCCCACCACATTAACCTTTGTCTTATCCAACTGAGTGAATTTTCATTGAGAAGCTACATGAGTAATACCTAAGGCTCAAAAAATAGTGAAGGGCATAACATTTGTAGAGGCTCCTAAAACTAAGAGGTAGTTATGCAAGTTTTTCCCAAAGATGTGGATAGAAATCAGAAAAGGAGGGGTTTCAAACTTTCCTTGAAATAGACTCCCTGAGTATCAACTTGTGCAACTTGACTCCTTTCCTTTTCTTTCCCCTTATCCTTAGACTGTCCTTGACCTTGATCTTTTGATGTTTGTGAGCTAGAAATTTTTCCAGCTACCTCACTGACTCTCCTATCTTGGGAAATTACATTATCCTTGAAAGCTCCTAGGATTGCATTTCTAATAGCAAGAACCCTTAACAATTCAAAAGAAGAAAGACTGGCCTTCAATTTCTTGAGTTCCTCAGCTACATACTCACCCAATTGTTCAGTACTCATGTCAGCATGGGTGTCCTTGGAATAATCCACTAACTTCTCCTTCCCTGCATCAATGTTCTTTCCCTTTAAGAGATTAGATTGTCCCCCTTTTGAGAGATATTGTGTTTCACATGAGGATAAGAAGGATTGTTGCTAGCATTTGGATTAGGTGGTGTAGCAAAGTTGTTTGGAGGAATTGAAGTAGTCAATGGATCCCCAGCTTGCCTACTCCTCAAATCATATTTTCTCGTGCATTGTTGGAAGATTTGAACCTCTTTAATGCTTGTTTCTTCCTCATCCAAATGACCATTATCATTCTCAATACATTTATGGAACAATTGTGAAATTTCATCTTCATTGCATACTTGTTATGTCTTATCATCTTGTTCACTTGCCTCTTGTTCTAGTCTATTCTCTTTACTTTGTGTGAAAGAAGCATGATTCAACACCAATATTGAAGAATCATAAGGGTTGAATGGTACCAATTCTTGATTACTGGAGTTGTTCTTAGCTTGTTTAACTTCATACTAGAATATTGATGAAACAATTTGAAATTCAGAACAATCTAACCCAGAGTGTTGGTTTCTCTTATGGAGTCTACACCATCCTATCAAGGTTGCCTCAGCTAAGTACACACCACTTGAAGGCTTATCCTAATTGGTAGGTTAATCCAATAGAGTAGGGATACCTCCATTATTTGGCTTGGTATTCCATGTTCTATTTTTCCTATGAGGTTGCCTTCTATCAAATCCTTGTCCAGACAACTTCCCTTTATCAAAATTTTGTCCATACCCTTGTGAAGGATCCCTATTTTCCCTATTATAACTGGATTGTATATTTCTCTGGGTATCTTGAAGTTGGTTGTTCTCATTTCTTAGATAAGTGACTTCAGTGGTCAACTTCTTGACTTTTTTTCTTAGTTCATCCAATCTTTCTTTGTTATAATTACTATAGCATGTAGAACCCACATTGTTCTAAGAATATATTGGTGGTGCCCCTGAGCTTATGGATTGGTTTAGTACTTCAAAATTTTGCATTTAAGTTGGGAAACCAACCTACTATGGTGGATTAAGGGGTTGATTAACATTTTGAGGATAACTAGGCATTGGTGAACCTTGATTCATTAGAGGACCTGGATGTGGGACCAAGGGCATTTGTGGTATTGGATTCATGATGGGTGTATGATTGGTCAAAGCATGATTAAGTTCTTGAATTTTCCCTAGGTGAGTAGTAGGTACCAAAGATGGAAAGGGTCTTGACAAATGTTGCCTCAAATATGTACTAACCTTAACTGCCTCTATATAAGAAACAAGAAAAGTATTAGGAGGGTTAGGTCTCCATTCAAGGAAGGTGGTTGTAAGGTTGTCAAGTGCTTCATTATAAAATTCTAGGGTAGTAGCATTGTCCACAACATAGGGTTCCTGCAATCTAGTGTATGCACAATGGAATCTATTGTTGAATGAGCCTATGGGTTCATTGACTTCTATCTTAACCTTGGTGAAATGCAAATACAACTCATTGGCACTAATGAGAATCTTAAATTTTTGTAAAAATGAATTTTCAAGCTCAGTCCAATTGTGTATGGATCCAATAGGGAGATGATTAGACCAGTAAAAGGAATCCTCTCCTAAGGAATATGGGGAAAGCCTACATGCAACATATTCATGATTAATTCCCCTATCCCTAAGGCAGGTCTAGAAAATCCTAATGTGCTCCTCAGCTATCCTATTTGGATCATTGACATGGAATTTGGAGTAGAAGTGCTCAAGATTCTTTGACATGACATTTCAGTTATTAAAGGACAAGGGTGAGGGGTTATTTTCTAAGAAATCCATTGGTGGTGGTTGTGGTTGATTAATAGTTGGTTGGGGCTATTGAATGGGAATGACGTCAAAATCAGATGAGGATGATCTAGAAGAGGGTGAAGATGATGGAGAGGATGGAAAAGGTGGTGCAGATGATGATTCTCCCATTCTTCTAGTCCTTCTTGACCTATTAGGGGCTTGTAACTCCTAAAAATATTCCTCCCCTGGTGTAGATCTAGTCCTTCTTTGAAACCTTTGAGGAGAAATAGTAGATAGAAAATTCTCCAGTTTGCTTATTATGACCCTCCTAGCGCCAATTTGTTCATGGTGTTTTTTGCACAACAACTCAGATAGAATATAATATCCTATCTCTCTTGAAAGGTAAATCTCTATTAGCAAGCTTCAAGAGATAACCCTAAGGTCTCTAATGCCAGGTCTTAACAATGCAAAAACAACTCAGTGATAAATGTGAAAATGTTGGTAATCACAAGGGACCTTACAAAAATAATACTGGAAGCTTCAAACTCATCAAATATTCCAATATGTTGATGCTTTTTAATCCTAAGCTAACTCAAATTTAAAATAAATAGCAAAATTTAAAGGGTTCAAAGAGATTTCTAAAACTAAAACCTAAGATCAATTGTGCAAACAATCAAACATTCAAAGTAGACCAATCCTTCCAAAACCAATTCTTGCTAAACCCAAATTAAACCTACAATATCACAAAAATAGTGCAATATTTTAAGGTAATAAAGATTTTAAGATCATGGAGCATTCACACAAGTCAACCTTATTTTATAATTGAAATGAATAAATACCCACAATTGAACTCAACACACACAATATTTAGGCCTAGGATAACTCTACACATCAACTTACAATCATCAAATTGCTAAAAGTATGGACCAAGGATTGCTCAAACACTTAAAATATTGAATCATCAACATAATTTTATAACATAGAAGTCTAAAATCTAACATGCAACCAAAAATTCAAAGCAATTTCTTAAAGATTTGGAAAACAAGAACCATGCAAAAGTGAACAACATAGGAAAGAACACCAAAGAACAATGTCTTTACTTGTATTGAATCACCTAGATTCGTAACAATTCATGTATTCACAATGTTTCAGCACTTGCTCTCAAAAAATACTAACTCTTCTTTCAATTCTAACTTATCTCCAACTATGTCTAACCCTTACAAATGAAGCTAAAGCCTCAATTTGTAGAGAAATTACTTTAGGTTGGCCCAAATTTAGGGTTACAAAATTAGGTTGGCCTAGAGAGTTTTTTCCAAAATAAAATTACATTTAATATTTTAAAATAAGGCCTAGGTCGGCCTGGACCCTTCTAGAAGTATTATCTTTCATGGCACAAAATTCTAGGTCATCCCTTTTGGCTGTAAAGTCACATGACTATCACTTTTTCCTAGGTGGCTCCAAGCTTGATATTTTCCCCTTCCTTATTGACCTCCAACCTACTAGATAATTATTTGACCTTTTCTAATATCTCCTTCATAGGAACTGGATCTAGAGTTGGAATAAATTTTATTCTTAATTTATGAGTTTTCAACTTATCAACATATTTAGGCATCATTTTATTCGATTTAATCAGTAACTCATGATACTTATCTAGCTTGGAAATATGAATAGTTGCATTAGGTAAATGATCTT
>VDFB02237902.1:0-14347 GCA_007258455.2 Sequoia sempervirens | reverse complement strand
CTGCTCTTTGTCTCTTTTCATCTAGGAGTTCTAGTTCTTGGAGTTAGGAAACTCTGTATTCATCATCTGTTGTGAGACCTTTCAGTGATACTCTGAGTGATGGGATTTCAACTTCTAGAGGAAGAATGGCTTCTGCTCCATAAACAAAAGCAAATGGTGTTGCTCCTATTGGAGTGCAGACACTGGTTCTGTAAGCCCATAAGGCGGGATTGAGTTGAACATGCCAATCTTTTCCTGCATCATTCATAGTCTTCTTCAAGATTTTCAAGATTGTTTTATTTGAGGCCTCTACTTGGCCATTTCCTTGTGGATAGTAAGGTGTTGAATATCTATGTTGAATGTAAAATATTTCACAAAGTTCATCCACATCCTAATTCTTAAAAGGTCGTCCATTATCTATAATAATGGAGTTAGGAATGCCATACCAACAAATGATATAGTTCAGTATAAACGATGATATTTGTTTGCCGGTAACTTTAGTCAGAGGTACTGCCTCAATCCATTTGGTAAAATATTTTGTGGCTGTGATGATGAACTTATGCCCATTCGATGACGAAGGATGTATCTTACCTACTAGATCTAACCTACTGGGAAAATGGCTAGGCTGTCGTAGAATGGTTGTAATTTTGTGCAGAGCATGAATGAGATTTCCATGAATCGCATTTGAGCATGTTTTCAAAAGTGAATGATTCCCTTTCCATTGTAGGCCAATAGTAACCCATTCTAATCGGTTTCTTAGATAAGGTCAGTCCACTCCAATGAGTACCACAGATGCCACCATGAACTTCTTGAAAAGCTTTGTCAGATTCCTCACGTTCAAGACATTAGAGAAAAGTACCATCAAGACCACAGCGATAAAGGGTAATGGGGTAGATATGGGGTGTAACGAGAAGATTACGGATAAAGTTTTGCTTTGGTTACGATAAGTCAAGTGGTAACATGTCATCTTTAGGTAGGCATAAATCTTACCATAATTAAGGTGAATCAAATCCTACCAAGTGGCAAAATGATTTGGCTTTGCGTGTCATAGGTGTAAATAATTGTTCCACCCGTGAATTCATAGCGAAGTCCGAAGCTTTGGAAGCTCGCGAACAAATGATGATTGTAGCCATGCATGCTTAGTCGCTTTGTTATCAAGCCTTGGAATTTGTGTGAATTTGATGTCCATGAAGTACTTCTTGAAGTCATCAATCATATTTTTATATGGCAACAGTTTGTCATCTTTAGTCTGATAATCATCATTGATCTCATTAATGACTAACTGTGAGTCGCCATACACTTGTAGCTCCCGTGAATCTCCATTCCAATGCAATCTTCAGTCCTGTGATTAATGCTTCATATTCAACTATGTTGTTGGTGCATGGAAACATCAGCCTATATGATCGAGGAATGGTGTTCCCTTGAGGGGTGACGAAAAGTATGCCTGCCCCCAATCCATGTTGAGTGAAAGAACTATCAAAATATAAGGACCATGGTTGTTTGGATTCGATAGTAAAGACATCAACATCTAGAAATTCAATGTGCAGAGGATGGTCTATTTGCAGTGGTGCTTCAGCTAGTTGATCAGTGATAACTTGTCCTTTGATTGCCTTGCGATTAATATAATGGATGTCAAACTCACTCAGAATCATCACCCATTTTGCTAACCTTCCTGTCAATGATGCTTTGCTTAACAAATATTTGAGTGGATCAATCTTTGAAACCAAATTGATCGTATGAGTTAATATGTAATGCCAAAATTTCTGTGAAGCAAAGACTATTGCTAGACAAGCCTTCTCAACGGTAGTGTAGCTAAGCTCATGACTTGTGAGTGTTCTACTGATATAATAAATTGCCCGTTCTTTTCCTGTAGAGTCTTCTTGGGCTAGCAATGCACCCAAGGATGTTTCTATTGTTGCAATATATAAGATCAATGGTTTGTCTAGATTTGGTGGTACTAGAACTGGTGGAGTCATTAAGTATTGTTTGATTTGTTGAAAATCCAATTCACACTTGTCATCCCACTTGAAAGGAACATTCTGCAGATGTGTGAATGAGAGTCTTGTCACCACGCAGTAAATGAATTTGATAGGATCAAGTCATTCTATAATGATCTTAATTGACTGATGTTCTATGGGGGAGGCATTTCCATGATTTCTTGAACTTTAGTAGGATCTACTTCAATTCCTTTTTCTGACATGATATACCCTAAGAGCTTTCCAGCTGTGACCCCAAAGACACATTTTTGGGATTGAGACCTAACTTTGAATCTCTAGTCTTGGTAAAATATCTTGCCAATATTTCTAGATGTCCTTTCTCCTCGTGTATGACTTTGCTAATATGTCGCCTACATAATCTTCCATGAATGTATGCATCATGTCATGAAAATCAGAGCTATGGTGGCTCTTCTTGGTAGGTAGCCCTTCCAACATTCTTCGTGATCGAAGGCATTCCAACAATAAGTTCCCATAGGCATGTGAAAGTTGTTTCTTGGTCTTCGTGCTAATCTTGATTTGGTTAAATCCAAAACCATCCATTAATGAATACATGGCATGGCCAGTCACAAATCAACTATAGTGTCAATGTTGGAAGTGGAAGTCATCCTTGGGACATGCTTTATTAAGATCTCTAAAATCTATGCACACTTTGACACTTTTATCTGGCTTGGATACATGAACAATGTTGGAGATCCACTCTGCATAATCGATCGATCTTATGAAGCCCACATCAAGGAGTTTTCTCAGTTCTTCCTTAACTAATAATGCCACATGGGGGTGCATCTTTCTGAGTTTTTGTTTGATAGGATTAACCCCTGGTTTGATGGACAAGTGATGCATGATAAGGTCAGGATCAAGACCGGGCATGTCTGCGTAAGACCAAGCAAAGTTGACTTGATTTGTTTTTAGAAATTCCATGAACTCTGGTATTTCTTTTTTTGTCATTGATGCAGCCAACTGTAAAATCCTTGGTTTGTCTGAAGTTTCAAGATTGATAGCATTTTTAGGCTCAATCAAAATAGGTGATCGCTCATGATAATGCTCGGGGAGAGTGTCAAGATTCCCATCGTCTGGTGCCTTAAAAAGGTTTTCACCATCCGATACGCTCTTTATTTTATCTTTTGTTTGATCTAATACTGCCAGATTCTGGTTTTCACCATTAGATCTTTTGTTTTTAATTCTATTTTTGCAGCTGGGAGAATTGACACCCTCCTGGTCGAAGACTTTATGCTGAAAATCACTAGTGGAACAATCATTTACGTCCTCTGCGGAAAGGAAGTTTACAATAGCTTCATCACTTGGAAACATTGGTATGTTGATAGGTTCAGATGAATCCCAATCAATGAGATCAGGATAAATCAAAGGTATAGGGTCATTGGGTTGCGTGAAATCGGCTATGGTTATGGTCATAATGGAGTTGATTGTAGGATCCGAGGTATGAGGTAGGTCAATGATGGTACTGTCCTCATGATAATCTTGTTCGTTTAGATCTGACTCAGTATCACTAGAATCATAGTGACTTTGTAGTTTAGACTCTCGTGTTTGGGTCTCTGAACCTTGACCTTTGATTAGAGTTGGGGCATACTGGTGTATTACATCAACCTCTTTATCCCTCCAGAACTCATCATTGTAAATGGTATCCCATTCATATTCCACAGAATGAATTATTATCTAAGAAGTTCTCAACCATTGCCACTTTTGCTTCTCGTGAATTGTTTCCTCTTGCAACGCCAAGCGAAGACAAGCAAGCATGCAGCTGTTTGGATGTGCTTTGAGAGTATCATAATCCATTCTAGTTTTCTTTGTATAGTCCTTGAGGTGAATAGGTTCATCCATCTTCTTCTTTTTTTCTCTCAGAGAAATCTTTATCATAAACTCCATCTTCTCGCATGATTGAATAATTCTTTTCCAGGTATTTGTCTGTGGGTAATTTGACATTACAAACTGCTTCATCTTCATCTTTATAGAGCCAGTTTAGAATTTCTATATCCTCCGGATCTTCCATGGGGAATTTCTCTTTGATGAATTGTCCATTAAACTTTGTGATTGGCTCTGTTGGTGATTGCTTTGATGTTGACGCTGCTGATACTTGATGTTCTATGATAGACGGTTGTCCATGTGATCGAGGCGATATAGGTAAATTGGCAAGACAAAGAGAATATTCTCTAACTCCATGGTCTTTGAATTTCAATTTCTTATCAAAACTATTGGTTAATTGACTGATTTGTGTGTCAATCTTTAGAGAAGTACAAGCATGAGCTTCTTGATTGTTAGGAACCAAAGTATCTTGACTGGCTTTTATGTTGGCACAAGTTTGAATGTTGGAATTATCAGCTGATATCGTTATTTCCTATCCACCATAAGGGAACTTTAAACATTGATGATAGGTTGATGGTACAGCTTGCATTTTGTGGATCCAAGGACGACCCAACAAGATGTTGTATGCTAGATCACGATCCAATACTTGGCAAAAAGTATTTTTGATAACAGGACCTACTCTGATTGGTAGCATGATTAGACCCTTGAATGCTCTTTCTTCATCATCATAAGCTTTAATGGTGATCTTTCTTCTGAAATCAATGGAGTCTTCAGAAAATCCTAAGGCTTTAACCAATTTCATGGTACAGATATTGAGACCAACACCTCCATCTATTAGAACCCGTCTAACATGAAACTTGTGGACCATGACTTCTAAGTACAATGATGAGTTGTGGGGATGAGTTATGGAAACATCATCTTTTTCAGAGAATGAGAGGCAAGTGGGTGAGGACAGGTGTCCTACCATGGCCTGAAATTGGTCTACATCCAAATTAGTGGATACAATTGTTTCAAAGAGGGATTTTTCAAGAATTTCCTTATGCGCTGGGGAAATTTTTAAGAGCTCAAAGATAGAGATTTGAGCAGGAGTTTTCCGAAGTTGGTTGACCAAATCATATGAATGTTGAGGTGGAGGTTCAGTGGATTATGAAGAGGTTCCCTTTAAGACCACCTTAGCTTGTGCCCTCGTTGTTGCATTAACTTCTCTATATTCCGTCTTGTTGACTTTGATGACATTTACCCGCTCATTGTCTGTATAGAGATGGTTGATTATATGATCATCATTGACATGATTCACATTTTTTTTAGAAGACTCACCCTTTTGATAGTTGGGCAAAGGGTTACGAAATGCTTGGTGGTCTGCATTTGATTGTTGATGTCCTTCTACTATAATGATGCCATTGTCGATTAAGTCTTGAATGGTATTTTCAATGCTTGACAATTGTTTGTACGATGACCTTTACAGTGATGATAATCGCAATAGTATGCCTCATTCCATGATGGAGGTTTTACACTAGGTTCATAGTTTCATTGAGGTGGTAGAGTAATGACATTTTTGGCCATCAACTCCTTGAATGCGGATTCCAAAGATTGACCCAATGAAGTCTAAGTTCTTCTATTTGAGAAGAATGAAAATCGTCGTGGAGCTGTATTTGAGGTATTCCCTAAGGAGTTGTTATTGTTATTGGTTCCTCGGTAACCTTGATTTTTGGCAGTCCCTTGATTTGGCGTAGAGTTTTGATTCACATTGTTTCTCAAAGGAGGATTGTTTCCTTGATTTGCTACCAAGTTGACATTGTTGTTGCGCTGAGTATCTGGAACACCAAGGACAAATGGCTTGGTCGAGACCTGATTTGCATCAACAACACCATCATTCACCATATTTTTGTTGCGAGTCCAGAATTTAGACTTGTCATGATTATTGTGATGATTGTACGAGCTAGGATTGTCTTTGTCAAGTTTTATTGTTCCTCTTTTGACCAATGCACCTTCAATGGTTATAACATCTTCGATTAGTTTCTCAAAAGAGGTAGGACAATGTAAATTTAAATGATAGCTCATTTATGAATTCAAGTTGTTTATGAAGGTAACCATCTTTTCCTTTTCAGGAACATGACATGGATATTTGGAGAACATTCTTCTCCATCTCTGAAGAAAAGTAATGAAAGATTCACCAGGTTTTTGTGCAACTTTACAAAGATCTATCATGGTGATCTGATGTTGTATGTTGTAGGTATATTGTGATATGAACAAGTTGATTAATTCCTCAAATGTCTTGACGGGAGGTGTAATCTTTGATAGCCATTCCATAGAGTGAACTCCGAGGCTCCTAGGAAATAATCACATTAAGTAAGTGTCTTTGTGAGCGAATTATAATGTCATGTTTCAAAAATCTCTAACATGATCGATTGGATCCGATTTCCCGTTATAGCGATCAAATTTTGGCATTTCACAATGTTTGGGAAATGGAATCATGTTGAGACTTTGATCGAAAGGATAAGGACAAATGTCCTCTAGAGTATATTTCTTTGTGGTGTTTCCCCCTTGTAACTCTTTAACTTGTCCTTTAAGTGTTTTAATTTCTTGAGTCAAAGCACTAAGATCAGATGGGGGTTTTTATTTAGGTTTGTTCTTCAAAATCTTAGTATCAAAAGTCATGTGGCAATTTAGCTCCTTGGTCAGCTAGATAGAGGAAATATTTGTCTTTATTGCATTGCAAGATCTCTTCTATGACCTTGTGAAATTGAGGAGCTTGCTCAGCTTCTCTAAGGTGACGTTCATCCTCATGTTCATCATCACTATCGACAGTAGTATTGTTTATGGCTTTGTACTTGTGGAAGGGATTTTCTTCTCTGTTATCCATGTCGTTGTTGAAAAGTGGATTATGACTCACACTATAGAGAGGATTATTGGTTTCACCTTCTTCTTGAGTGTCTTGAGTATGACCTTCTTGTTCATTTTCCTCCCTCGATTTGATGTATTGAGATCTTGTGAAGATAGGCATGTGATTTTGAAGAAATCTTCTAAACTTAGATCACAGTTTTGATGAGTGCGACAATGATGCTATTTTGATATGATAAGATAGGAATCTTATGATATGATCAAAGATGTTTCCTAATTCTTGATTATGGCTTCTGATGACGAAGGATGTTAGAATCCTGTTGGGGAAGTTGAATCACTAATCAGAAAAATTTGTTTTGGAAGATGCACTCTTAAAGATTTGATCTTTTGTTTTTGAAGGAAGAATTCAAGATCATTGGAGGATTTGACTAGGATGTGAGGAATATTCAATAGCAAGTTGTGGTATATTGTCAAACTCAAGAGGTTGATTAATATTATGCCATTGAGATAGAGCTAATCTTTGATAATAAGCTCGAGAATCCAAGGGATCTACAGCATACTCATCAGTGAACCCCCTAACAAAATCTTGGTATCTATGAAGAAATCCATGGAAATGAAGCAAGACGTGACGAATTTTGTACAAAAATTTTCTTCTCTGCAATGACTTCTTATACCCTAATTGTTTCTTGGGTTTCTTGATTCTAGTGGAAATTGATTTCTTGACAAACTTTGTTGATTTCCATTCCTAAGCATGAGGATAAATGTTGAGAACATTACTGGACCAAAGATATGGATGATTTCAGCTGTTTTTCTTCACTTTCATTTCAGACGATCTTTTATCTGAGTTAATGTAATGGAAGACACAACAAACATTCTGAAAATAGTTGTTGTTAAAACCCTATAATAACATCAAGTGTTTGATCAAGAAAAATGTTTTTCAGCAAATGTTTTCATAGGTTTAGCACATGAAAGACAATTCAAGCAGACTCACTCTTAATAGTCAAAAGTTCATCATAGCAATCACAGCCCACATCTTAGAACTGCGTCGACTCACACAGCCATGTCACCCCCGAAAGGGCGCCCGTGTTTTTGTCTTTTCCAGTTGCGTACTCAGAGTGACGGAAGCGGATACCAGATCCCCTGAGCAAATAATCCTTGGCAGTTATATGGTGAGTATCTTGGGGGCAGATTCTTCCCTCCCCTTGCACTGTGATTGAAATAATGTCTAGATACTGACACAGCTGGCTACTACACTAGGTTCGTAGTAAGGTTTTCCGTTCGGTGCGACAATAATAAACTCCCTTAAGAGACCTCCCAACCTTTAGAACAAAGGCTTTTGGGATGGTTATCTTGCACACTACCAGTAAAAGAGGGTTTCCCTAGATTTACTTTAAATTTTATAGTGGGGTGGAATAGTCTAGCTTTGACTTGAACCTACTTGAGTCATTCTCGTAGGGTGAGTACTTTTTCCCACTATGGCAGGCTCTCTAAAGGATGTAATTAAAGCATGAAATTTGCATGAAATTGAAAAGGAAAGTCTGGTATTCTGATCACCCAGTTAAGGGGAGAGCATAGACCTATTACCACAGACAAAGCAAACAAATATTCTTTTTAAAACCCAAATCACGATGATCTAATCTAAGTGAAGATATTGCTTCACCAAAAATAAGTTTGTTCAATTTTAATTGCAAGATCATTGTGTGGTGACTATCCTAGATTGCTTCTTTTTAAATTCCATGCCTATCCTAGGATTGATCAATTTTATCCAGATGTGACTATCCTAGGGTTGCTTCTTTTTAACCAGAGAAAATTCTGTCTGTGGAAGGCGTCAGACTCAGAATTTTATTTTTTATTTTTTTACAATCAGATGCACAGAAACAGACCTTAAAAGTGCTGAAACAGACCTTAAAAGTGCTGAAACAGACCTTAAAAGCACTGAAACAGACCTTAAAAGCGCTGAAATAGACCTTAAAAGCGTTGAAACAATCCTTAAATGCGCTAAAAGAAGACTGAACTATAGGAAAATAGACCCGAGATGCACAAAAATTGACAACAAATGCACTCAAACACACCTTAAAAGCACTGAAACAATCATTAAATGCGCCAATTTAATAAACAGAAGAATGAAAAGCCCTAAATGCGCTATTATGTCCCTCGTAAGTGCTAAAAGAACCCTCAGAAGCGCCGAAACAGTCCCCAAATGCGCTAGAACACTTGTGAAAAAAAGAGAAATTACAGTCCCAAAAGCGCCGCAGAAAACTTTGGATGCGCTAAAACGCGAATTTTTTTGAATGCCGAACTCAGAATGCGGAAACCTGCTAGAAAACTCTGCAAGAAAATATTAAAATCGGGGTAGAGGCCCCACGGTGGGCACCATTTTATGTGTGTGTGAAATATGGGATCAAATCTAAATTAAATTCAACAACACAATCAATAAAACATTAAATCAAAGAGGCTAAAAGAAGATTAAATAAACAAATCAAACTCTCATTGCAGCTTCTCCAAAGTCATCTTATTGTTCTCTATCTCCAGCGTTTCGTCTTTGCTCAAGTTGCTCTCAGATTTGAAATGCCAAGCTCAACGAAGTAGGCTACTGAAGAATGAGATTTAAAATGCATACTAATGCTAAATGCAAGATTATGCTATGATAAGAAATATTGCTAAAATGCTAAAATTGCAAGAATGTAAGCATATGCTATATTCTTTCTATGTTGTGTTGTGTTGTGTAACCAATGCTTGGATTTGCACGTACATTTATAGAGTTTTTCGAAGATTTTGATTGGTTGGTTTGGTCAATGGCTGTGATAATTCCTGACAGATCAAACGGTTGAAGATAGATGAGATTGAAGAGAAAATAGAAGAAAACGAATAAAGCCAGATTTTTCCATTTTAATGGAAGAGATAAGATGAGATGATTTAAAAATCATCTTTTTAAAAGAAAAAAATGGAAAGATTATGATAAGATAAATAATGAATTATCTAATTCAATTATTTATTTATGAGTGCATGTTGATTTTTCTTAAATAAATAAATATTTAAGATTTTGAGGAAATCAGAAGATTTCATAATTAAACAGAATATCTAATTATGATTTGAAGAAAGCAGATCTTTAATTAAATAAAATATTTAATTAAATTTGAAAGAATGAAATTAATTAAATAAAAGTATTTAATTAATTAGAGGAAAGTTTTAAAATAGAAAGAAAAGAGATATTTAAATTTAATTCAAAAGATTTAATTAAATTCAAAAGATGATAATTAACTTAAATAAATAAAATGTATTTATTTAATTTAATCAAGTAGAATGTGGAATAATTAAATAAAATAGATCTATTTAATTATGGTGGGAGAATAAAATGAATGAATACTATAATTAAATTAAATAAATTTAATTACGTATAGAAGACTTTTAGAGGAATTAATTAAATAATAAATATTTAATTAAACGTCAGGAATAATTAAATATGACCAATTTTATGCATATCTGAGATGCAAATGAGCTGATGATATTTACAAAAGGTGCATTTCAAAAAATTGGTATAATGAATTTATGATATGTCAATCCTTCAATAATATATATAATATATATATATATATATATATATATATATATATTCTACCCTTTCATAGAATCAATTTGATCTAATGCTCAAACACACTAAATATGTGTAATTGGCCCAAATTCAATCTACTGAACCTTGTGGACCAACTCTAACCCTTATAGTGTCAAGTATTTCCTTGTGGTCAACTTCATGAACTTTCTATAAATTCTTATTAAGTGGTCTATTATGGTATTTAATCAATTGAGTATTAGTTGCAACAACAAGGTTAGAGTAATGAAGAATATTCCTATGTGTGTCAAATTACTCAAACAACCAAACATCTGATTTCTTAATAGAGTACCTTCTAAGCCATGTTCATGTGACAACAATAGACCATGTTGAATACTCAATACCCTCCCCATCAATTATTGTGGTAGTCAATTTTTTTATCCCCTCTATTCAATGGCACAAAAAATAATTCATTCCTTCTTCATTATTCTCATCAGCAATAACTGCATACACATGACCTACATTTCATTGAGTGAATAAATTAATTCCAAAGACCATGTAAAATATAATAAAATGACTTGAAAATTTGATTTCAACTAATTAATAAATCACAATACCTAGTTGCACTAGGCTAGGTACATGGTCAAACACTGATACTTCCATTTGGTTCACTTTAGTGCTTGTGGAACTTGATATGTGTCAATGGGAACTAAAGGTCTATAAGACCATTCATCAACCCACTCTTTTGACTCACAATATTCCCATACAAAATCCATACATGACGGATAAAAACATGCAATCTCTCTTGTATAAATAAGTAGTGAACTTGCATTTGAACTTCTAAACAAGTGAAACTCATTAGATCTTGGAAATGTACAACAATATTGGTAGTTTGTAATATTAGATTAATTTACCAACCAAAAATATCTAGAAACCATAGACTTACCTTGATTACCTAGTCCCATCATGGAATGCACCATTGCACAATTTTTGTTGCATCGGTCAACTTAACACCACCTTGGTAGCAACTCCTCTCTAGCTTAGGCTCTTTTGGTGTAGGAGCACCTAGTGATTTTATGTCTCCATGAGGTAATCTTATAAATTTTTAATTTTATCATGTTATGCATGTAAAAAGGAGTCAAGTTTGGATAAAATTTCAAATGTATTTGAGTCACTACTAGGTTTCTAGGAGGTCAATTAAGTCAAATTGTAAAATTGTCATTTTATTGCACAAATGCAAAAAAATGAAGGAAGTTGAAGAGTCATTTATTAGGGAAGCTTGTTAGTCAAAATTTGAAGGTGGAATTATGCTAATTGTTGTATCATCCTTATAAGAGCCTTGTGAAGGAAAGCAAAGCATTGTAACATTGTACTTTGAAGAAATTTTGTAATAAAAGTACCCTGATATGCAATTCCAACATTTTGTTGTTGTTTAACAAGTACTATACGATTGTACAACATTCTTAATCTATAATATTAGTTGGTTTTCATAGTAGATTGTGTTAGCTTCTATTTGAAATTATTTTGAGGGATTTTCATCAAGCTTAGAGTAATTAAGGGAATCTTTTCAAGAAATTGTTTTGGAACCCTCAAATTAAGGGTTTTGAGAGTCTAAGGAAAGATTTAACAACCATTCCACTGATGGAGGCTTTGTGGACCAGTGGAATGGGTTAATCTAGAGTTTTTTTCATTTTTAGTGTGTTGGCAGATCACGAGGGGAAGTCATGGCCCTTAATTTTTTGTTGTCTAATTGATTTTCATTGATTTTTTTGTTCAAAAGTTGATGGCTAAGAGTAAGAGTATGATGAAACAACATTGTAAAGGCTTGGAGATGGTGTGAGAAATCTTGTGCAAAGATATTATAAGATGTGCAGAAGCATTTGCAAGGTGTTTGGAGGTTCGTATGCATACTTTGAATAAACCCTTATCATTTTGAGCATACTTAAGCCTAGGCGAGGGGTTTGTGTTTGGCTTTGGAAGGGTTGAGTAGCAAAATATTGTTGAATTTGAAGTTTTACAACCTATTGAAGGTCTATCCATAGTTGGCCTGGATTGAGAAGTGAGTTAGGTGTCATGTTGTGTATTCAGAAAATAGGTCTATTTGAAGCCTATTGTTGCCCGGGATATTAGTCAAATTTAAGGGTATTCTTTCCAAAAAAACTCCACCTTAGTTTTTGATATGTTAAATTATTCAATAATGGGTTCCTGAAAATGCATTTTTTCTATGGAGATTCAATATGGTTTAAGAGTTTCACCCGATTTAGTGTTTTGGGCTCCTACAAGCAACTTTGGCCTTTTGGTGCAAGCAATTGAGAAACTGATGAAACAGTGTTATAAGAGAATGTTTTTGGTTTAATCCTTCATTTTTCATGATATTTAAACCGTACTAGGGTCTGGTAAGATTTTAGAACCCTGATTTTGGTCTTTTGGTGTATTGGTAGTCTTGTGGAATCAAGTTTCAATGAAGTGAATTTGGTGAATGTTCAAGTGATCTTCTCAAGTTTGTGTTTTTGGTCTTTAGAACCCTTAAAGTCATGGATGCTTTCGTCATCTTTGTACACATGCTCCTACACCATCATGCTCTCCCTTTCCATGTCCAACTTTAGTGAAATTCCAAAAATATTGAACACCACTTGTCACATGCATCCTAGTCAACCAATAGAACATCCTTGAATTCTTGAATTGTGATGTGTAGTTATCTAACCATATGATGTGTTGATTATATCTCATATTTCTTTCCCTTAAATTATCATAGAAATTTTGAAAGAAACCTTGCACAAACTCTATGGAATGAGTACGATCATCACTGATGTAGAAGTGATACTCTCTTAATATCTTTTTGTCTTTCTTTATGCTATCATGTGCATGCATGAATGTTATGTGTACCAAAATAGTAACCTGAATAGAGTTGTAACATTGAGATTATACTTCATTTTGTGGTTGCAATATATAATTCTCAGCAAAATCTACAATAGAAATAATGGTACCAAGAGGAAATGTATCCTTACATAACTTTCATTACTCATCCAACCATCGAGCTCTATGTGTATGCATTGCATACTCATAAACTATTTTCTCTTGAAAAATCCTCATAAATTCAGCCACAAAAATATATGTATTCACTAACTCACATTTCTTCAACTCTTTTCCATCTTTAACCCTGTATCTCACTGTCTTGTATTTTCTAAAAGTAACTATTTTTTTTTTAATTTCATGTGTGCTCTCTAAATGTAAACATTTTTGGAAATGTTTCAAACCACCACAAGTAACACATGATCCTTTCAAACACAAATTCTTATAAAAAAAATTGGCCATCATCTCTTCTACATAATACACTTGAAATAAAATCTCTTGATGATTTAGGAGAGACTTGTAAACCACATTCCTACAAAACATTGTTAGTATACAAAGTAACACATATGATGATAAATATCGTAATGCATGGAAAATTCAATATGCATCCAACAACATGTAGTGAGTGCATGACTTATCTTAACATAAAAAGGTTTGACCATTTCAAAAAACATTTGACTAATTCTCACTTGAGGATAACTTTGAATAAACTTTTCATAAAATTGAGTTTGAGTCATATCCAAAAAGTGTTTAGGATGTGGTTCATGATTTCAAGATCCTATTCTCATTCTAATATCTCTTTGATTGGGTGAAACTCTTGTGTTATCTTTCCAAAAATAATTCAATTAATGCTCTTAATGCATCAACAACTTTGTCTTTGCATGGAAGTCTACCCAAAATTCCCATAGAGAATTACTATTAGGATCCTTAATTGTTTCACGTCTCCTAATGGCATTTAATAGTGTTCTACTTATTTTTAGTGACCTACTTGTTTTGGTAATCAAATGAGATTTTTTAGTTTCATTGCTTACTATAGTTGATGTAAGAACATGTTGGGTAAAATTGCAATCTTTAGTGCGTGATGTTGAACCTATTGATTGATACACACTAATTAGATTTCTTACAATAGTTCTTTAACCATTGGTATTGGATGATCTTAATCCAAGGATCTTCATAGTGTCTCTAAAATTAAAATTTTTAATCATTTCAACAAAAAATTGACACCTTCTAGTTTCACTTAAGCTTTCAAAATAATTTTTCAATATTTTACTAGCCATTCTTCTACAAGTGTGATCAAAATTTTTGTTGA
>VDFB02237901.1:0-21577 GCA_007258455.2 Sequoia sempervirens | reverse complement strand
TGTCACCTTGTTATTTGGGGTGAGGTCAGCAAAAGGCAGTTGTGTGTCCTGTATGGAATGTGGGGCCCAATCTCCATTATTGAACTCATAACCCATGGTTTTAGATTGACAACCAAGATCAAAAGGTAATGTAAATCTCTGTTGCTCCCTGCTAGCTCACAGGAGGAAGATGAAGGTTGGTTAAAAGCCGTGAGGTCAATGAGATTGCAATGCGTAGCTCCAGCCATTTAGTTTACAAAGTGCATAGGACCTGATAAAATGGTAGTTGGTTTCCAAGATGCATTAATGTTATTGGTCATGAGGAAGGTGAATGATGCTTCATTGGATGTCAAACCAAGTTAGCCCGAGATAAACTGTTTGATCTGCCAACTCTTTAGGAGATTAGCGGGCAATATTCAAAGTTGGAAAATGACACATGGTGGTCATTTTATCGTACAATTGGTGAATAATTAATGAATTATTCCTTGCTTGTGTAGTCACGTCGATCTCAATCCGTGTGAAGATGTTGTTGTTGGCAATCATGAAGGGTGATTTGTGGATTCTCATGTAGCTCTAGTTAAATGGTGATAGTACATACGCCGCCAAATTGCATGTTTGCACATGCTTTTTTACTAAGAATTGATGAAGGTTTCCATTACCTCGCACAATAAATACAAGAGGAATTAACTGCTAATAGTGTCATTCTTGTAGCGGTTAGAGCACTTTGTATGGGATAAGTCTAATCAAGTTTGAGTGCTTGTCTGACAAGAGAAAATGAGTAAGTTAGTAAGGAGGTCTATTTGTTTGAGCTCACAAAAGCTCAGTCTTGCTATTCAAGAAGGTGCTTTGGTTGACAAGCCCAAGCTTGTGCCCACTAGATGTAGTAGAAGGTTGCAATTCCAGGATGTTGCTACTCAACTGGTAGATGATAAAGGCAAGCAATTAGTGTGCTCTATTACTAGTGTCAGTAGGAGAATAAGGTATGCGAATGGCTCATCTAGATGCCAACACTTTCCCATTGACCTTACGAGCAACACATTTGATGATGTAACCAAGACTGACTCTGATTACTATTGATATTTACCTCGCTTCAATCATGGTCTTCCCTCTGATGAGGAAGTGATATCTGTGGTGCCATTGGCTGTTAAAACCCCAAGCGAACGGACTAGAACCATATTGGGAAAGGACAAGAAAGAAGAGGAGGCTGAGGGTCTACCATATTGGGCAACAACTAGAAGTGGGCATGTATACCAGGGTCAGAGTGTTGGTAAGGGTAGGGTGGCGGGTAAATAAGAAGTTGTTGTGGTGCCTTTGTGGAAATTTGGTTGCCTGGTTTTTTTGTGTGGATAGCGACAAAGGGGATTTTGATGACAATTTGTGTTCCCTTTTCTGATGGTAGTTACAACTTTAGCTTTCCCCAATTCATGCACTATGTTTTGCAGATTCAATGTGTGGGAAGTTTTGAAATGAAAGTCAAATAAAATGGAGATTTTGTTCAAACGAAAATTTGTGGTGAAATTACATTTGAGCCCGAAGCTTGTTGCTCCATTGTCATATAAAAGGGAATTCAAGGCTCATTTGTAGGGAGAGAACTGATGAAAGCTCTAGCTAGGTTTTGGGTTGAATATATGGGTAGAAAGATAGGAATAAAATAGATAGCCTATTTTGAGTTTTGGATGTATATATGTAAATTATCTTAAATTGTATGCAAATATGACTTTTAAGCATGAATAAATGTATAATTCTAAGATATTTTCTCTCCTTATGTGGATTTGAGTGAATTTTGAATGAAATGTTAATGATGTTGTCATTCTTCTTTTGAGAATTTGTTCAATTGTGTGTCTATGTTTTTGCTTTGATTCAAGAAAATCAATTGAATGCTTAAATGGAGTCATAAGTTTACAATTATTTACAAAGGATTTGATAAGTAGTAATATATCAGAGAATTGAGCTCCATAATGCAAGGTATTATATGAGTGGTTTATTCTATTAAATTCTTGGGTCATTTCTGCTAACAGTAAATGGGTAACTAAATATTTAGCTGACGAAGAATAAAAGAATAATAGCAAATGGGTCACTCCACTCCTCCCTCTATCTCTCCTTAACCCTGACCCTTAACCCTTAAACTCTAAACCCTTAATATTAGGTGTGTATTAAAACATTATTATAAAAAGTATAAAATTTTGGAGTTCTATTAGGAATTGAATGATAAATGGCGATGAATAGGAAAATCTAAGGCACTTTAATATTTTCAACTAAAAAGTTAGAGTTCCATTAGGATTGAGTATTCACTTAGGGTTAGGTTTAGGGTTCAATGAATGTTCAATTTGGTTAGGATTGAGGATGAGGTTGGGGTTTAATTAAGGTTATGAATTCAATAAGAGTTCAAATAGGGTCAAGGTTAAGGTTAGGGTTGGGGTTAAGGTTCAATTAGGATAAGAATTAGTGTTAAGGTTAGGATTAGAGTTCAACTGTAGTTCCAAAGTTAGGTTATGGTACAGGTAAGACTCTTTATTCAATAAATGTTGATTAGGGTTAATGCTTAATTAAGGTTAGTTTTAAAAGTTCAATTAGGGTTGGGTTAGGATTGGGATTATGAATCAAGTAGGTTTGGGTTAGGGTTTGATTAGAGTTAGGTTTAGGAGTTTAGTTAGAGTTAGGGTTAGGGTTAGGGTAGAATTCAATTTATGCTTAGTGGTCAGTACAATTAGATTTAGTGTTCAATTAGGGTAAGGGTTAGAGTCCAAATAGGTTTAGGATTTAACTAGGGTTAGAACTAGAATAGAATAAAGTTTTTTGTTTAATTATGATATCTAGAATTTAGTATAATTTTCGAAAATGAAATGATTTGGAGACAGAAAAAATTAGAAAAGTTGATTTTATATAGATCTTATTTGTTAATTTATTCTAAAATTCTAATTAATAATTGTTTAATTAATTTAAAATGAATATTTAATTTAATTTAATTTAATTGTATTAGATAATTAGTAAAACTAAATAGATAATAAATATTTTATGGATTTTAAAAATTAGAAGGGTTAGGATTATAATTCTATAACTAAAAGTAATTCTAAGCTTGTCTTTCATGTTGTGTTGCAAATGCTACTAGCATATATATATTATTTATAAATATATACAAAATACACCAAGAGATATCTTTGTCGAGGCACCTATTTTATAATAGTACAATAGACACATCAAAAGGATATCTCTCAGAATATTTTATATATATTATTAATAAATAATATATATGCTAGTAAGTATTTAATAAGTAAAATAAAATAAATATATCAATTTTTTACCATACTACTCGTTGCCAAGGAGATCCATGTGGCACCCGCCCGTGATATCGCAATCAATAAAGAACTCACAACTTTTGATCACACGATGGCAGGAAACTATGGATCTCAACCATCAGAAATCCTATTCATTCAACACAATCGCCAGCCTTTTTATTAACCATCAAGCACCTTTCTACCGAGATTATAACATCTTCGTTGATTTAAAACACATGCATCTTATAACTGATTTAGTAACCCACAACATAATGTATTAAAGACGCATCAAAGTATTTATCATTCCTTCAACTTCACCGAATGAGACCGCGTGAAACTCACCGTGATATAAATTGTCAGTAGTGCAAGTCATGTGAGATGAGAATTGGGGAATGACTAAGATCACCGATGAATTGATCTGGCCATGCAAGCTTGTCCTTTGCAAAATAAAAACATTTATTAGGGGAGAGGGTGCACTCAATTGTGATGATAATACCCAGTCTTACCACATATTTATACTATATATTGTAAATAAACAGTCCAATGTAAATAAAGAAAAAAACAAATGTTGATAAAAAATGGACCCATACTTGAACACGTAAGGAACCTCTAAATTTTATATGAAAAAAACATAAATACATTCATGAAGAAGTGAAATAAGTATTTTTTTGTTTCAAATAAAATATCACAACTCTCCACTATAAGTATATCATTTAAAAAATAAAATGCTCATTTAATAAAATAAGACATTCATTGAAACAAGTATTGTTATCATACTGAAAAAATATTGTTCTTATGTGTATAACAATTGGGGTAGCAATGTACAAGCATTGGATAATTTTATATTAATAGTTTATCCTATCACAAATATAAAAGGTGAGCACAACAAATAACATGTATTTTCCCATTAAATGTGAAGGATTTTCAAAAAGTTTTAGTGTTCAACTTTTGGTCCATTTTTGTTCAATATAAGTTGTATTTTAAATCATTATGTGTTATTTTTATAACAACAAATTGATTTTTGTTCCATTGTGCGTGGACAAGATGTAAAGGATTTTGGTTTGTCGGCCAGGTAGTTAGCGGGTTTGTTGTTTTGGTTTGGTAAAGTATCCTTTACTGAAATAACAAATGATATTTTTTTGTTCAACTATTGGGGTTTTCATGATTAAGTTTTGGCTGAACCTTCAAAAAGTCAAATTTTAGACACTTCTCAAAAGATCTACTGATGTGGCGAGTTTCATGATGAGCCACGCCTCCAAAGCTTAGTTATAGATAAATAAGAGACCATTCTACATTTCAAAAAAATTGAAGGTTCTCACGATATTCTAGTCGAATTGCTACATCTTTGAAAGTTAGCCTACCCACGACTCTGGGCCCTCTCCTAAAGGAATAAGGGGACATCACTAGGTTAATGAAACAATGACATAAGTTGTTTTAATGGGGAACATAAGGACCAACAAAACTTAGGAAAAATAAAAGTCGGTGAAGGAAATAAAACAATAAAGAGCAAAGGGGGGCCCAACCTAGACCAAAGCATTGGGGCTTAAGTCATTTTAAAACCTTCCCAAAAAGTAACGGCTAAATAGATCCCATCCAAGGCGTAAGATGAACACTAGGGTTTTACATGATGATGAAGGTAAAACACCAACCTTAGGATTTTCCCAAACACCATAGATGACCAGAGACACAAGGCAGGATAAAATAGAACACAAAGAACAAAACTTTGAAGTTCCATCACTACCCATAACCATAAACCCTAAGCCATTAACCCTTAACCATTAAACCCCAAACCCTTAAACCCTCTACCCTCTCTCTCTCTCAAGTCTCTCCCTCCTACCCCCTCTCCCTCTCTCAGGTCTCTCTCTCAAGTCTCTCCCTCCTACCTCTTCTCCCTCTCTTGGGTCTTTCTCTCACTCACTCACTCCCTCTATCTCTCTGTCCCTCCACCCTTAACCTTAAACCCTTAAACCATCTGCTCTCACCTTGAAGCCTCCTCCACTCTATCTCTCTCCTCCCTCCCTCTCTCTATAAGTATCTTCAATGGCCCTGCACATCTCCCTCTCTTAGGTCTCTCTCTCACTCCTCCTCACTCCATCTATCTTTCTCATAGCCTAAACCCTAAAGAGCCCTAAGCCCTTAGAGCCCTCTACCCTCTGCCCTTAGCCCTCCTTCCTTTATCTCTCTGTCTCAGTGTCCCTCCTGGCACCACTCCCTCTCTGAGGTCTCTCTCTCACTCACTTACTCACTCTATCTCAAGTCTCTCCCTCCTACCCCTTCTCCCTCTCTTAGGTCTTTCTCTCACTCACTCACTCCCTCTATCTCTCTCCCCTCCACCCTTAAACTCTAAACCATTAAACCCTCTACCCTCTACGTTTAACCCTCTACCCCATATCTCTCTCCCACCCCCTCCCTCTTTCCTTCCCCCTCTCAAGTCTCACCCTCCTACCCCCTCTCCCTCTCTCAGGTCTCTCTCTCTCACTCACTCTGTCTATCTATCTCCCCTCTACCCTTAACCCTAAACCTTAAACCCTTAAACCTTAAACTCTAAACCCTTAATATTAGGTGTGTATTAAAACATTATAAAAGTATAAAATTTTGGAGTTCTATTAGGAATTGAATGATAAATTAGGATGAATGGGAAAATCTAAGGCACTTTAATATTTTCAACTAAAAAGTTAGAGTTCAATTAGGATTAGTGTTCACTTAGGGTTAGGTTTAGGGTTCAATTAATGTTCAATTTGGGTTAGGATTGAGGATGAGTTCGGGGTTTAATTAAGGTTATGAATTCAATAAGAGTTCAATTAGGATCAAGGTTAAGGTTAGGTTTGGGGTTAAGGTTAAATTAGGATAAGAATTAGTGTGAGGGTTAGGATTAGAGTTCAACTGCAGTTCAAAGTTAGGGTTATGGTACAATTAGGACTACTATTCAATAAATGTTCAATTAGGGTTAATACTTAATTAAGGTTAGTTTTAAAGTTCAATTAGGGTTTGGGTTATGGTTGGGATTATGAATCAAGTAGGTTTGGGTTAGGGTTTGATTAGAGTTAGGTTTAGGGTTTAGTTAGAGTTAGGGTTAGGGTTAGGGGTAGAATTCAATTATGCTTAGTGGTCAATTACAATTAGATTTAATGTTCAATTAGGGTAAGGGTTAGAGTCCAAATAGTGTTAGGGTTTAACTAGGGTTAGGATTAGAATAGAATAAAGTTTTGTGTTTAATTATGATATCTAGAATTTAGTATAATTATAGAAAATGAAATGATTTGGACACAAAGAAAAAAATTAGAAAAGTTGATTTTATATAGATCTTATTTGTTAATTTATTCTAAAATTCTAATTAATAATTGTTTAATTAATTTAAAATGAATATTTAATTTAATTTAATTTAATTGTATTAAATAGTTAGTAAAACTAAATAGATAATAAATATTTTATGGATTTTAAAAATTAGAATTTAGTTTAATTTTATTGGTAATGTCAAATATTAAAATTTTAGATTGAAATACTTAATTGATTTTAAAATATTTATAATTAATGTTCAATTTATAAACTAATATTAAGAAATTAATAAATATAACCCGCGGCATAATGTATTAAAGACCTATCAAAGTATTTATCATTCCTTCGGCTACATCGGATGAGACACGTGACGCCTACCCATGATATCACAATCAATAAAGAACTCGCAACTTTTGATCATGCGATGGTGGGCAACCATGGATCTCAACCATCAGCAATCCTATCTGTTCAACATAGTTGCCAACCTTGTTATTAACCATCGAGCACCTTTCTACCGAGATTATAACATCTTCGTTGATTTAAAACACGTGCATCTTATAACTGCTTTAGTAACCCACGACATAATGTATTAAAGACCCATCAAAGTATTTATCATTCCTTTGGTGTCACTGGATGAGACACATGGCGCTCACCCATGATATCGCAATCAACTAGTGGGGTCATCGTGGGATGGCAGGGAACTGCTGAGATCACATGACGATTGATCTATGACCATGCAACTTGTCCCTCTGCAAAATAAAAACATTTATTAGGGGAAGGGCCTGGTACATGTGGTGCTCACGTGATATTGCGATCAACTGGTAGGGTCATCATGGGATGGCCGGGGAATGGTGAGATCACACGACGATTGATCTACAACCATGCGAACTTGTCCCCTGCAAAATGAAAATATTTATTAGGGGAGAGAGCCCTAGTAGTCGTGCGGGGTGAAAAATAAAAAAATTATTAGGGGAGAGGGCACACTCAATCATGATGATAATACCAGTCTTACCACATATTTATACTATATATTGTAAATAAACAATCCAAATGTAAATAAAGAAAGATATTTATACAATCCAGAAAATAAGTTAAAATGTATTTAATAAAAATATATTTCTTTTTAGATGAATTAAGAGTATGATTTAAAATATTTTAATTCAAATAACATAAATGATAAATTGAAGTGGGAAAACTTGAATATTATTTTAAAATTTTGAGGTTTCATATTTATATGTGTGAGATTGATCTAATATTCTAGAAAATGAATGTTAAAATATCATGAAAAAATAGGCATAAAATGAATGTAGAAGTAAAATTATATTTGCATATATTCATAAAATAAGATCTAATAAACAAAAAATATATGCAATTAAAAATAAAGGAAAAATAATTCAACCCAAATTTAGATAAGAGAGATAATTAGATTATATGATAACTTTAAGGCTAGGCTTAGGGTTTGATTAGGATTAGTGTTCGCTTAGGGTTATGATTAGAGTTATGAATCTACAATTAGGGTTCAATTAATGTTCCTTAAGGTTTCTTTCTTGGGAGAAGTTTATTGAATGGTAAGTGTATTTTATAAAATTAATATGTCAAGAATTAATTTTAGATAATAGTAAATGTGATTTTTCATATGGTATTAAATTGTAGATTAAAATTGATAATAAATTTCCTTCCTTCTTTTGCATTGTAAGCTACCATAATATATGGCCTTAAAATCCTATTCATATTTTGAGCTTTTCTAAACTATACAACACGACATCCAACAAAAAAATTTGTTATGCATTTTTTCCAAGCACAAATCCTTCCAATTCTTAATGTGTTACTTAGGTTAATTCTTTACTGCAATAAATAAATACACACTAATATATATATTATGGATTTGAAGGAAAATATTAAAATATTTTTATATATAGAAAAATTTAAATGTAAGGGATTCAAGTACATATATTTGCTTTTGTTAATGTTGATGAAGATAAAAATCTTGATGAAGTCCCAAACTTGATGACATGATATAAAAAATTGGAATATCTTTGCTCTATGTGGAATTTGAAATTTTGTACAAAACTATAACTAACTCTATGTAAAATTTGTGACTTTGGACCTATTTTGCATCAATAAATATGAGCTTTGACACATGCCTCCTAATCTAGCATACAATATGTACTTAAATTCTCAAAATAGTTGGGAGTAGTGTTGAGATTGGTGGATCTTTTGGAAGGTCCAATGCTTCACCTTTGTATCTCTCCCTATAGATAGAGGTAGAGATGAATATAGAATGAGAGAGGAAAAGGGATAAAAATAGATAGAGATATAGAGAGATGGAGAGGGAGAAATAAATATATAAGGAGATAGGGAGATAAGAGGGTAGTATATATATATATATATAAATATAATGAGAGAGAGAGATGGAAAAGATAGAATATAAGGAGATATAGAGATGGGAGAGAGAGAGAGAGATAAGTAGAAACCAGGATAGAGATGGAAGGGAGATAGAAATAGGGAGATAGAGAGAGAGAGAAAGAGAGGGAGAGAGATAGATAAAATGGGAAGAGACATATATATAAGACATATATGGGGAGAGATAAAAGGGACAAATAGGTTGAGAATATGAGAGATAGATAGGGTTATAGGGAGGGAGCAGAGAGGGAGATGGGAGATAGAGAGGGAGAGGGAGAAAGGGAGATAGATATGTAGAGGAGGGAGAGATAGAAGATGGGGAAGAGGGAGATATATGTAGAGAGGGGGAGAGAGGGAGAGTGAGAGGGGGAGGCTAATATAGAGAGATAGATAGAGATAGGAAAAGAGATAGGGAGATAGATGCATAGGGAGATATACATATAGAAGTATATGGATAGAAAGAGATAGATAAATGAGAGAGGGAGATTGAGTAGTATATGGATAGAAAGAGATAGAGAGATGAGTGAGAGGGAGATCAAGTTAGAAATAAAGATAAAGATATAGAGTAGAAGAGATGGAGTAAGATAGAGAGAGGGAGACATTTCTAGAGATAGGAAGTGAGATGGATGGGTAGAGAGAGGGAGACATTTCTATAGATGGAGGGGGAGGGAGGAATATAGAGTGAGAGAGGAAGAGTGAGACAAATTGATAGAGGTAGAGATGAATATAGAATGAGAGAGGAAGAGGGAGAAAAATTGATAGAGATATAGAGAGAGATAAGTAGAGAAAGACAAATAGAAATGGAGAGGGAGATAGAAATAAGGGGAGAGAGAGAGAGAGGGGGGAGAGATAAATGGGAAGAGAAAGACATAGATGTAGAGATATATGGGAAGAGAAAGGGACAAAGAGGTTGACATATGAAGATAGATAGGGGTATAGGGAGAGAGATCAGATGGGAAGAGATAGAGGGAGGGAGAAAGGGAGAGAGATTTATAGAGGATGGAGAGAGAATATGGGAAAGAGAGACATAAAGTTAAGATGTGTCAATATTTAAGAATCCAAGTGTTTATTCTAAAATTCTTGCAAACATTGTTAAATTTTTAGTTATGTTCGAGTATAATTGTTAGATCAAAAAATGACCTTTCAGTTGGCACAAAATTATAGGAGACATAAAGTTTTTGACCAGATTGATGAGCATATATCCAATATTTCAATACAATTTTATATCCTGCCTATACCAATCTATATTTATTCGCATATTCCACCCAAACTCAATCTCTCCAAGTGAGGTGTAGGAAAGCATATATGCAATATGTGATGTTTCTGCTAGATGATACTTACAATGATCTCCACCAAGCATGCTTGTAAACTCATGACAATGATGTAAAATATTTTCTTCCATGATGATATTGTTAGCTACATTCTTCCTTAATGACATCTTTAGCTACTTTAAATTAGAATTTAGAATCATCATCCAATGTTGGGATATGATATAGGAAGAGATCCTACTTTTCTTCTCTTTTTTGTCTTCATTTTCCTCCATGAGCATGTTTTCCCAAGAGGAAACCAAGGAGGCCTTGAAGGTGTCAGGATTATCATAAGTTTATCCATAACCATCTTCAATCTTCATATTATGTTTCTTTTCCTTCTAATTTTGCATTTTAAATGAAAAAACTTGGTTTTACACCTTATTTAAGTCATCTAATCCTTGATTTTTGTCTCCAATAGATTTATTTAAAACTATAGAAACCATCCAATTGAATTATGAGATTCCTCTCTTCTTCTATTAGGATGTAAGAAAAATCATTTGAGAGGTCTTTTTGGATCTTAGCCATTCTAATTTCAAGGAGATAATTTCTTTGAAAAGGTTTCTAAAGACTTTGATATTCCACTCTTTTAGTCTGAGTTTTATGAATTTTAACTTTCAATTGAATATGCACATCTTAGTGCAATGATCAACTGTTTGGGTGAGCCAAGAGTCAGTGACAACCATTTCGAAGTTTGAGTTTTCCATCTACACTTTTTCAAACTTGAAAGACACTCTTCTAGGGAATTTGTCCTTGTTTATGAGCTTGTAATTTGAACTAGCTTCAAATAGGGTTACAATTAGGATTCAAATAGCTTTATGGTTGGGGTTAAGCTTCAATTTGGGTTAAGGTTCAATTGATTAAAAATAAGCATCTTCAGAAGAAGGATATCTCTCGGCGTACTTTACATATATTTTTAAAATATAGGTATGCTAGTGATAATACCTAGTCTTACCACATATTTATACTATATATTGTAAATAAACAGTCCAAATGTAAATAAAGAAAAAACCAAATGTTGATAAAAAATGGACCCATACTTGAACACATGAGAACCTCTAAATGTTATATGAAAAAAACATAAATACATTCATGAAGAAGTGAAATAAGTATTTTTTTGTTTCAAATAAAATATCACAACTCTCCACTATAAGTATATCATTTAAAAATAAAATGCTCATTTAATAAAATAAGACACTCATTGAAACAAGTATTGTTATCATAGTGAAAAAATATTGTTCTTATGTGTACAAGCAATTTGGGTAGCAATGTACAAGCATTGGATAATTTTATATTAATAGTTTGTCCTATCACAAATATAAAAGGTGAGCACAATAAATAACATGTAATTTCCCATTAAATGTGAAGGATTTTCAAAAAGTTTTAGTGTTCAACTATTGGTCCATTTTTGTTCAATATAAGTTGTATTTTAAATCATTATGTGTTGTTTTTATAACAACAAATAGATTTTTTGTGTTCAACTATTAGTCCATATGTGTTGAATATAAAGGTAGAGATATCAAAGATTTATGGTTATAAATAAGTATTTGGTATCTCTCTCTCTCTCACTCACTCCCTCCCTCATCTCTCTTCCCTCTACCCTAAACCCTAAACCCTTAAACCCTTTACCCTCCTTCCCTTTATCTCTCTCTCTCAGTGCCTCCTGGCACCACTCCTCTCTGGGGTCTCTCTCTCTCACTCACTCCTCACTCTATCTCAAGTCTCTCCTCCTGCCCTTATCCCTCTCTTAGGTCTTTCTCTCACTCACTCACTCCTCTATCTCTCCTTAACCCTTAACCTGGAAACCCTAAACTGCCAAGCCTTAAACCCTCTGCACCCTCTACCCTTAACCCACTTCAGCTGTTTTGTCTCTCTCCCTCCCTCTCTCTCTCTCTCTCAAGTCTCTCCCTCCTACCCCTCATCCCTAAACCCTCAACAATAAAACCTTAAACCCTAAACCCTTAAACCTTCTATCCTCTACCCTCAACACTCTTCCCATCTCCCTTCCCCCTCCTAATTAATCTCTCTCTCTCTCTACCTCTCTCTACCACTCCCTCTCTGGGGTCTCTCTCTCACTCACTCACTCTATCTCAAGTCTCTCCCTCCTACCCCTTCTCCCTCTCTTATGTCTTTCTCTCACTCACTCACTCCCTCTATCTCCCCTCCACCCTTAACCCTCCACCCTTAAACCATTTACCCTGTACCCTTAACCCTCCCTCCCTCTATCTGTCTCCCACTCCCTCCCTCTCTTTCTCTCAAGTATCTTCAATATCCTACGCCCTCTCCCTCACTTAGGTCTCTTTGTCTCTCCCTCTATCTCTCTCCCCTTAACCATAAACCCTCAACCTTAAACCCTTAACCCTACCTTCCTTTATCTCTCTCCCACTTCCTCCCTCCCTCTCTCTCTCTCAAGTCTCTCCCTCCTACCTCCTCACCATAAGCCCTTAAACCTTATATCCTCTACCCTCAACAGTCTTCCCCTCCCCCTTCCCCCTCCTAATTCTCTCTCTCTCTTTACCTCTCCCCTTCTTCCCCTCTTCCCCTCTCCCTTCCCCCTCCTAATTCTTTCTCTATATATATCTCTCTCTCTCTTCCCACCCTCCACCTAATTACTCTTAGGTATATGTGTGCAAAAATTGGATATCCAATTTAGATCAGATGTCCAATTTATAGCACCAAAATATTACATTTTTTTTTCCAAATGAGATATTAGACATGAATTGGATATCAAAAACAAATCAGATATTGATTTGTAGTACTTTGTGGGCATTTCTAGCATGAGACTTGAAATGTATTGTGTCCAACCCAAAAAAATCCTTCAGGGTTTTGCATTTTTTAGTGAGTTCAAAATGCTACTTTTTTCATGTTGCCACTTTTTGGCCCATCATGATCCTACACATACCCAGGTCTAAATCAAGTAGTTGTTATTGCTAAAGTGGATCATTCCTTTCTTTGAAGGCCTTGAAGCTTATGATTTGGGTCAAGTGTTCTTTTCTTTAGAAATTCCTATTTCCTTTTTATAGGTTAATTATCATTTGATTAGATGGGTTATGAAGCACTTATTTCAAACAAATATCTTTATCAAAGAAGTATATTGGCATGAAATTAAATATGATTTGTATTCCAATGTAAAAACTACAAAGAATGGAAACAATTCTTTCAACATATAAACTATTATGTAGTAGTCAATTAAAATGAAAAAGCTTACTCTATATTAGTTAGGATACACAACTAAGAAAATGATCTAAAGTTACTTATTTATCCTAGAGGAACTAAGTATATAGTATACAAAGAAAACCAACAAACCCAAAAATACCCCTATTTTGAAGGAGTTTAGTTTTCTCCCCTTCCTAATCTCCCTAATATTGTCTAATTATTTTAAAGAGATGAAGGGTCATAACACAACTTTATTCAACTCAGTAAATAGCTTGGTTAATGAAACTTGACAAAAGCAACAAAACAATTGATACATTTGGCATTTCATGTTGAATGAAGAGTGGTGACAATAATCTACTTATAGTTTAATAAAACACTATTTTTATAATAAGGATTGACATTAGAAAGATAAGTGTTACTTATAGTTTAATAAAACACTATTATAGTTTTAACAACATATACTATTGTATGCTTGCATGGCTTCTTAGTTAATATATGGGGAGATAGAGATAGATGGGGAGAGAAAGAGAGATAGATAGATATATATGGGAAGAGAAAGAGAGATGGAGATATATGGGAAGAGAAAGGAAGAGAGGTGGAGATAGAGAGTCGATGGATAGGGGGATAGGGAGGGAGAGATGGTGAGAGATAGAGAGGGGGAAATAGAGAGGGGGAGGGAGAGAAAGGGATATAGATAGAAAGAGATAGAGAGAGGAGTAAGAGGGAGATAAAAAGAGAAATAGAGATAGACATATAGAGTAGGAGAGATGGAGGGATAGATGGAGTGAATGAGAGAGAAAGGGGGGAGAGGGAGAGATAGCTCAATAGTAGAAGGGGGGAAGAGGTGGGAGTGACATAGATAGTGGGAGATATATCAATCACCTCCCTATATCTCTATCTATTCATCCTTATCTTTTTATCTCTCTACCACTCTCTATCTCTTTTTCTCCCTTTCTATTTTTATGTTTGTCATTATCTCCCTCTCTCTCTATATTTTCTTCCCTATATTTACCTTTGTCTCCTTAAGTGTGCAATGGGTACATTGAAGAGGTTTTAAAGGAGAATTATCATATGTTTAATCAAATGGCATGCTACCTTGAGCATAACTCCCCAAGGACACATGTCATCCTTGGATTGTTGACATGAAACAACCAATCAAAATTTAGTTTCTCTCTCTCATATTAATATATATTACTATTATATTATATTAATTATATTTTGTATTATATAAAATATACTTATTATTAATTATTAATTATAATAATTTTATATGTATTGTAAAATTTTGTTAAAAGAATATAATATATAATAATTATAATAAGTTGAATAATTATATTATTTATTATGTAAAATATAAGCTAATATATACTTAAACTATATTGTAGAATATTAAAAGAGCTGAATAAATTAACATATTAGCAAACCCTATTTAGGTTGCTTGAAGCAATCAAATTGGAGAAGTGAAAGATCCAATGCGATTACTTAGGAAGAGTTGTGAAAACAAAAGGTGGTATGTATTTGAGGAAAGAGTTTAGGTAGTGAAAACAGAATTGATACTAGTCTTGAGAAGAGTTTGGAATTAAAACAAGGTCAATACCAGTGCCGATGAAGAGTTTGGAGGAGTGAAAACAAGGTCAATATCAGTGCCGAGGAAGAGTTTGGAGGAGTGAAAGCAAGGTTAAATACTAAGCAAACTTGAGAAAGAGTTTGGAGGAGTGGCTCGGAAGGAGTCAATATTGTCGAGGAGAGAAGAGTTTGGAGGAGTGAAAACAAGGTCAATACCAGCGCCAAGGACGAGGTTGAGGGCACTCACAAAAAATCCACCACCAAGGGGCAATGAGTACTGTAAGTTTGGCACCCCCATTCTCTTTAGCCTTCAATTTTCATGCCTAGTTTCCAAAGATCTTCTCGTATATTGGGACCCCCATTCTCGTAAAATGGTATAATATAAGACAGAAAAAATAAAATAGCTTAGTCTTTCAAATTTTTATCCACTAGCCTCAAGTCTTGGCAAAACTCCCATAATCTACCCACATCTTGGTTGACGTTTAGGATTTCATCACACATAGCCTTCATGCCTTGAGTCACAGAAGCAATTGTAGACTTAGCCCAAGTATATGCTAGGCTAAGGTAGATCTAATGAATGGAAATAGAGGCATACAATTCTTCTTTAATACCTCCACCACAAACATATGCAAGGTGTTGGTTGTTTTTATGATAAGCAGGTTGATGTTATAATCTACCTATGGAATTGCCAATTCCAATAAAGGGAAGCTCTTAGGACCTGGACTAACTGATGAGGATTTGAAAGACCTACACTTTGGGCTCTGCAAGACCCAGGAGGGTGATCCCTTAATTCATTTACAACCTTTGCACCATCATCATAAACAACATTAACAACAACAGATAATCTCATTTAATAGCTTAACATAATAGGATAATACTGAATAGAATTGGCTATTTATCAATAATACCAACTATTTGGAGCATGAGATAACTACAACATTTCACAGTTTAAGATAGTCATTGATTTGCAATTTTTAGCAAGCTCTAGGTAAAGGCAAACAAATAATGAACCATACGAACAAGTACAACTTAGATCAGTGCCATATATCCATTGGAGGAGTCAAATTTATAAGCATCTAAGGGTTTATGACAGATTTAACACATAACATATAGGATCCTTGATAACATCGCTTTACAATCTCATCAATATGTATTCTAACCCAATACTACTTATCAAATCCTTATACAAAACATATCCACCTACAATCCCATTCAAGCATTTTAATTAATTCCTTGAATTAAACCTAAAACAAGAATCATACACACCACAACAGTTAGATGAATGAAATAACCCTTGATCATTTTATTCAAAATTCAGATATCCTTGTACAATGGAGAGACATGAGTTTGAATTAATCATATCAATTCAAATGCCAGTACTGTCATAAAACATCAAATCCCCATGAATTCAAACCTACTACAGAATGACTCAAAACCTAAATTGCATTTTCCCTAAAACCATCAGACTTTACAATTTTCTCTACAACTTCATCGAGACTCGACCAAAAATATCTAACTTGCTAACTTGTACTTTTGGACTTGAAATCCTTCTTATATAAAAATAAGGAGCAAACAAGCATCAGCTAGAAAGCACACGTCACCAACGAATTGGACCGCCTTGTGACATTCCGTTAAAATTCACATACAACAACTTCCCCTGCAGAATCATCTTGTTCATCACACTACGAGAATGGTTGATGTAGCAACAAAAATCCTCAAGAATTTCGCGTCAAATCCATCACCAAAACAAAACTAGAATCATAACCGCAATAGCTGATTTTTCAACCGCTAGCGTTCTATCACTCCTTTTCACTCTTCCTTAAATATAAATTCTACTCTATTTTTGGTACTCTTTCATCGGGCTTGGCTAATCAAAATTGGATCACCCCATTTACTCCTACACTATAAGTTTTGTAATTTAACTCACACCGATTCTTCAAAAGACTCCAAGAATGAGTCGGGTGCTAATGATTTTGTCCATACACTTCACCAACAAATCATATAATTTGAGTTACCTTGTTTTTGAGGGTTTTGTAGCCAAATATGATATAAAGGCTCTACACTTTTGTGACACTGAGCTTCATGCAAGAGGCCCCATGGATATTGCTGTAATTGTAGGGATGCATGAATAGGGCATAGATGAGAAATAAAGAAGGTATAGCTTACTATCCTCAATAGTTTTGTAAAAGTATGTGAAAGCCGAGAGGTTCAAGCCTAGATTTCAACAAACATGTATGAGATCTGATTTTATGAATTTCATCCATGTGCGTACTCCACGGGTTGTTTAAACATTGAATATAAATGATACATTGCCACACACACGCCGCACATGGCATATATGTGTGTGTGTGTGTGTGTGTGTGTGTGTGTGTGTGTGTGTGTGTGTGTGTATGTATGTATATGCATTTTAAATGTAAATGTAAATGCAATTACTGGATGCTCTCCAGAACAATAAATGCAACATATCATTAAATAAATCTATATCTATGTATATAAATGTGTATTTCTAAATGCAAGTGTAAATGCAAAGAGCATATGGTTTTGTAGTGTTATAGATACAACATATCCATAAATTAATGTAATTGAAATTCTAAAGTATTCAACACATATAATATGAAATCGATCAAACTATTAAACTACATGAGAAATTAATGAAAACATTAAATGCATATGTATGTGTATTTGTAAATGTAAGTGTAAAATAAATAAGAATAATGAAAATTATAAAAGAATACAAGAAAAGGTCTCCTCCCTTCTTGGTAGTGATAACCTCCTCCACACACAACCCTTAAAAATTATGAATAGAGGAATATAATCTTTGAAGAACTCAAAGTTGATTCTCTCCTACCTGATGCAATTATTTATTTTATCCTTACAAACATTTATAGTGATTACTAGAGGCACATAGACCAATTCTTCATAATAGAAGAATTTGTCATACTTTCCAATGATGGCATTATGAGAAAACCTTAGGTTAAATGAATAATTCCTAGCTAAGTTCTTTAAATCATGTCCAACCGTATAAGAGACCGCTGCTATGTGTACCTGGATACCATGGAGAAAGGCTAGTCTTTGGGTTCTTTCATCAATCATCCTACCTTAAAACATACCAAAAGTCTCCTAGCAATTAGAGATAGGAAGATTTAATATGAATTAAAAAAAAATTATTGCCAAAGAGTAAACTTATGATGACTTAAATAGGCCTAGTACACACTCCATCCCCATTAACCACTTGGACATATGGAAATTAAATGTAAATTTGCTGCCATTTTTAGTCATGTAGGTGTCCAATAAACCACTTGGTGGTGTTTCCCTTCAAGTTTATTTACTTGAATGAAGAGAAAAAGTCCTTTGATTACAATTAGAGAATACATTTGAGGCCTTGGTTGTGTAACTGGTGAACCATAGTCACATTTAACACTTGTTACAAAATTTGGGAGTTAAAACATTAAGTAGATTTGATTTGTGATGGACACATTTGGACGGTAGTAATAATAGCTTGCAATCTATCAAGACTTGATTACTTTATAACCTGTGAAATTCTAGTGATGAAATGATAGATTAATCATAATGTCACCTGACTACATCACCATGAAAGAACTTCATCTCGATCTCCATAGAGTGCAAGTACCAAATAGGTAATTGTCACGTATCTTCCTCGGAGCGGAGGGAAATTCAAGAAGAGAAGAGAAAAGCTGGTATTACGTTACCGTCTAAAAAAGAGGGAGATCAACTAGAGGTTGACATTTGTGTTGTACTGTAAACGATAAAAATTTTTTTTTCTGTTGAAGGGTCATGTTCTTATGATGATGAGAGCATAGGTGACGCCGAGGTTCCCCTTTGAAGTACAAACATCTATGGAAACAATGGGTACCCAAGGAACTTCCTCCAATAAACACTGATTTTTGTGTCAACGAGAGGATATATTGCATAGCACCATCGTCATTACATGGTTTGGGCCTATTTTGCATGGACAACATAAAGGTTTGTTATGAAAAAGTTACTAAATTGATGGAGTATGTTGGACCCTATTACAATTACAAAGATTGGATGCAACTGGTTCGATATACACGAAGTATGCATAGATATGCACTGTCAGCAAATTATATACAACTAAAAGATAAGGATCAAAATAAAGGAGTAGCTATGTACATTGTTAGAAGGCCAAAAGTATTAGGGAATATTGTAGGGTTTATAAATAGTAGATGACCTAGGTCAAAAAATAAGCAACCCAATTGCATATTCGAGGTGCACGAGGGAAACCATGTATTCATATGTGCAATAAAATCAATAACTGTAGGGGAAGAGTTGCTAATCGATTACAATTTGAATCACTTAGTTACAAAAATAGTTACTATGGGGGTGGTACATACTATGTACCATTTTACCGAACCTCCAATTAATGACTCCAATATACCATTTTATTCTTATGTTTTTTTTCATAAGTCTATTGGTTTCATTTCGGTAATGTTTTTTTATATTTATTTTTTGTCACAGGGGGACATTGATCGTACGGAGAAGGCTCTAGCCCATAGCACAAATCGTGATGTATCTTCAAGTGCTTCTACCCAACAAGTTTACCTCATTGTAATTGTACAAATTAGATATGAGAAAAATGTTTTATTATTATATTTTTTTCATAAGTTTTTTGGGTTAATTTCGATAATGTTTTTAATATTCTTGTTGCAATCGACTGATCAGGGAAAGGCACCAGCAGTAGAGGAGAGCATCCATAGTGAGGTGCAGTCAATATTTTGTGATGATGACATCGCTTATTCAACAAACCCTCTTGATACGATAAAGAAGATCCAAAAAAAATGAAATGAAGAAATGGTTAAGTTGATGTTCATAGTGCCTCAAATAGATGAGATAAGAGAGAGGGTTAAAATATTGACTAAGAGATTACAAAACTTGCAAGTAAGTTGTCATGAGGTCTTTAATTATAACATAAGTTCATTCATAGTTTTATATTTTGTACTCTTTTATGTCATGAACTAGAATGTGTTGTTTTTACAAGGTTATTTGCCTCCTCATGATGCTCCTAGCCATGATCAGGGTACTGCAAGTGTTGCCCGAGGAGTAAGAGTTGGTACATGTGTCCATCTTGATCTTCCCATGCATACATCACATCATCTGACCCCATCATTCGTGCCTATATTGTCGTTTGAAATGCTGGAAACACATACCATGCAGGCATCCGTTAATGCACCCTCTGGCAGTGAACACATACCAGAACATGCATTAGGACATGTACCTAGGGATGCAGAGGCCACTAGTATTGGTGATGTTTTAGCAACATTTCTTAGAACTTCTCGTATTACTAGTATGGGAACATTTCTGGTCACACTTCTGGTGACCGAGGATTTCATTCCCATAAAGATAGAGAAGGTCCTAGGTACTTTAAAATGTTTTAATTATTATTATATATAATCCAATTGAAATTTACTTATTGATCACTTTTTTTAGACTATTGATCCCATGATCATTTTGCAGGAAATGATGTTTTTTATAAACATCTAAGTGATATTACATTGGAGCTCTTTGGGCCCACCATACGTACATGGTGGAATGCCCAAAATCAATATTTAAAAGATGAGCTCATTAACCGTTTAGTTGTGTTGTTCGATGATAAAACATTCAACCGAACCAAGGTCCTTAAGAAAGCTGGTACCTATCTAAAGTATGCGAGGGACCAATATAGGTCACATTTAGAGAAGAACAAAAAGTATGAACGTCCCCCCATGATTCCTGAGAGGGAGTGGAAGGACCGTGCCTGATGGAAAGGAGAAGGCTGAAAAGAAAAAATGAAAGACACCACCAAAGCCAAGGAAGGTATGTGGATACTATCAACAATGTAATTCATAATCGATTACTTTTTTATAGAATCTAATGTATTTCAAACTTTTCATAGGCTGCCTGACACATCGAAGGCAACAAAGGCAAGACTAGAAAAGCACGGGCAACACAAACTTGGCTCTGGTGGTTATATGAAATTAGCCGCATGAATTGTAAGTATCAATAAATGAAATATTGCATCCAAATTACAATAAATTGAAAACAATTTTGGTTTTATCACACCATAGAAGCAAAATTCATGATCTTACGCAAAAATGTAGGGCTCTGAGTTCAACAAAGTTCCCACAGAAGAGGACCTGAAGATTACCTTCCAGGAAGGCTATGGAGCCATGGCTGAATGCCTAAGAGTCTTGACTGGGAAAACACAATCTTCCATTGCATTCGATACGTAGGTAAATAAACTCAATAAAATTTGTTTAAAATTAAATACTTGTGCAATCTATTCAATATTAACTTCCACCATAAATTAATTACATGCCTATTTGTTTTAAACATTCAAGCAATGATAATACTACACATGACATTGGAATGCAACCTGGTGAGGGTGGAGCACAACGTGCAGATGAAGGTCATGGTGTGCATCCCGGTACTTTAGAGCATGTAGAGCGTGATCAACATGTTGAGCATAATCAAGCTAGAGAAGATTAGGAATATGATGTGGCCCCATTAGGTAAAGAGGACCACTCTAAAGTTCTTTTAAACATATTTAATTGCAATTGGTGTATTAATTAATGTAACCTTTCATGTTTCAACTTTAGA
>VDFB02237899.1:0-11847 GCA_007258455.2 Sequoia sempervirens | reverse complement strand
TAGTCTCATGGTGATGGAATGCCATGACGAATGCCATGACAAGCAAATTGCTATGGATTGTCATGGCATTCCATCACCGTGAGACTGCATTTCTTTTAGGCATTTTTTCAAACAATTTGTTGGTGGTTTTTTATGTTGTTAACTAGGTTTGTCTCCTAATCTACCTATGGAATTGCCAATTCCAATCAAGGGTAGCTCGGAGAACCTGGACCAACTGACGAGGATTTTGAAATAACCTCCTACACTTCAAGTTCTGCAAGACCGAGGAGGGTGATCCCTATAATGTGTTAATGATCTATGCACCAAACTCATAAACAATTATTAACAAAATTACAGATAATCCCACAAATGGCTCAACAGAATAGGATATCACTAAAATGAATTCGCCTTTCACCAGTAATGTCAGCTACCTAGAGCATGAGATAATTACAATATTATTTTGTATCTTATGATAGTCATTTAATTTTCAAATTTGGTGGCAAGCCCTAAGCAAAAACATACAGACACAAAGATTTACAAACTTGTACGATTTAGATCAGTGCCATATACCATTGGGGAGTCAAACTCATAAACAGTCACAATTCGACCATGATTTAAATACTAGAAGCATATGGGATCACGACAATGTTGCATTACAACATTATCAATTTCTGCTGCAACCCGATACTTCTTATTTAATCCTTTTACAAACATACCCATCCATGATTTCATCCAAGCATTTTAATTAATTCTTTGAATTAAAGCTAAGACAAAAAACACACACATTGAGATGATGAGATGAACATCATAATCCTTGATTATTTTATTCAAAACATGATATGTTTGTACAGAGGAGAGACTCGAGCTCAAGATATGTCATCTTAGCTTGAAATGCTGGTACTGTTATAAAACATGCGGTCTTCATAAGTTTAAAACCCTTTACAAAATAACCCAAACCTAAATTGCCATAGTATTCACAAAAGTTCTTACAATTTCTTGCTTTGCAACTTTACCTAGACTCGACTACAAAAAATATCTAACTTGCTACCCCTTATTTATGGCCAGAAATCTTATAGAAAGCAGAAAGACAACAAGCGTTATGTTCAAAATTACGCATGTCATTGATCGAATTGGACGGTGCATCCCATTTCAAAATTGAAAACACAACCACCAAGCCCCGGAGCATCTTTTTGTTGATTCCACTCATTGCAAAATAACCACAACATCTGTTACTCCTCGAAAACTGCACCCAAAACCACCATGGAGCAAAACCAAAATTCATTTATACATAAAGCTGATGGGCTATTCGGGTTGCCGATACTATGTAAGCTTCACTCCTCCTCGGGTTGTTCAGTACTTTTCAGCTCAACTCCGATATTCCTCATGTAAATAGGCCAATTAAAATCCATCACCTCCTTCATCTTGAATGCTTTGTAAGGTGTGAACTTCAGCTGCGCTGGTTGGCCTCCTTTCAAATGATTCAAAAACATGCTAGTATTAGTATTTTTATCCATGCTATTTGACAGAGTCTTGGTTGAATCATCACAAATTAATTTAATTTGTTCATTAATAACTTATCTGCTTTCTGCCCATTGCTTCACAAAATGTCACGAACATTTCCACTTGTATCCATTATCATCGCGGAAATTGTCGTCCCCAATCCATCAAAATTCTTTTATTGAAATTCCCAATTTTCTTTCGGATCGGAAATTTAAGGGCGAGGCACGGAATCCCTTCAATGAGATTTCAAAAAATTTGAGTAGGCTTTAATGATTGAGGCCTATTATTCACATCAAACTTAGAAGCCTTAAACATAATGTCTAAATCGGTGGCCCTAGGGATCCATTTTTCAATCAGGGGCAGAATCACCTCCTTGTCTCTGTTAATATTTTGAATTCCCTCCAAGAATAAAGAATACAAAGAATGTACAACTGGCAGCTTAGAATCAATCTTTTCATTTAAATGCCTTATAGCGGTGTCTACCACCTCATTGTGCTTGGCCATAGCATTATCCTCACTCGCCCTTAGGGCAGCCTGTAATTCTGTAACTTTGTTTATCATCTGCTCTTTGGTAGGATCTGTAGAAAGCTCAACCTCTTCTTCAGAATTGGCCACACAGTGCGGGGCTATCATCGTTCAATGCAGTGGGGATCCAAGAGCCGAAATGATTCTGGAATTAATAGGGGGAGTAATAGAAATACAGGCGTTAGGTATTCTCTAGCAGCATTAGCATTGGGAAGATTCTCCCAACTGCCCATATCTCAGCCTATCTACTTCAGATTGCAACTCAACATTTCTTTTCTGTATCCTACTATACTCCCCAATCATTGTGTTATATTTCTCCATCAATCTTTTCTTCTCAGCCTCATCTCTTTCAGCTATTTTCTGGGCCAATTTTGCCACATTCAGTGTTAATCTTGTGGCCTCTGTTGTTGAGGTTTGGAAGACTCTCTTGATGATGAGCCCACCCCTTAAATTTGTGGTGAGATCAACTACGTTTGGTTTCTTCCCACACTGAGGTGCTTCAAAGCCCATATCCCACTGAAGTTTTCATACTCCTCACTAAAGGTAGAGTCTTGTAGTGCTGCATTGACTTCCTCCTCACTGCCTTGCATAGGATGCTTTGATTGCATGATAGCATTAAAAGCTATAGCATCAACAATGTCCCATTCAGGGAGAAGGACACCAGCTTGAGACACAATTTTCCTTCCTTCATCAGGGGTGAGGTTTTTGGACTGCTCTATTAGCTCGATTTTGACCTCATCATCATTTTCCTGATCAGACCTGTTAGGCCTTGTTTCTCTTCTTTCTTTGCATTTGTTTTGATATTCCTAAAGTTTCAACCTCCAAACCAACTGCAAGAACACAGGAGTCTTCACAAAGGCATCATCATCCAGGAATGCTTTGTAGGCCACCATCCTTGCATCCTGAATATTTTGTCCTTTTATATCTATATCAGTCAACACCAATTGTGCTGACTTAGGAGGTGAAGGGGTGACAACTTGCATGTCTTGATCGATGAAAATTATTTCATCCACCGAAGTGTCTTGTGGTTCCTCAATTCTTTGCCTCTTAGGGCTCGGCTCTGGTGGCGGCTCCATAGGGTCATTTCAAGGTGGTGAATCAAGATTCACAATCTTTATTCCTCTAGGCTTTCTAATCCCTTGGCCAAATTGTGATGAGGCTTTCATTATTTGTTTACCTTTTCTGTCTCCAACCTCTTCATCACTACTATTATCTCTTTTTCTTCTGTATAAGGGCCTATCAATTGGTGGCTGAAAAATTGGCCTTTCTTCCACAGGCCTCACCTCCAATCCCTGGATTTTCAAATCTACCTCCAAGTTTATCTTCTTGGTTCTCAAGGTGCTCGTGATTTCTCTGAAATTACTCATCAAGAAATCAATTCTTTTGTGAAATGGAGTGAACTCCATTAATGGATCATACTTCGGATCCAACTTATACATTAGGGCCAACAATTTCTCATAGGCAATCCATTTTTCTTTATTCAATTCTTGCCTACCCAAATCAAATTCATTCCTAATCAAATCTTTAGGAAAGTTGAAAACATGGGAAAATTTTCCACCCTTGATTCTTTGTCTAAATAGAGCAAAGAATCCCTCAGGATCATGCTACCTTACGGATCCATTCTTCAAATGGTAATCAATAAAAAATTGATCAAAATGAACCCATCCACCCTTGGAAAATACAAAATCTGAGACAATAGTATAATTCAGGGAACAAAGTCCCTTTTCCTCTTCCTGTCAGGTTATCTTCATGGATGCATCCCAGCTGCCACAAAACCTCTGCAAATCCCATTCTTGATGGTACATTGTATGGAAGAATATGGGGGGTTCCTTGGAAACCATAAACCCTTAAGATAGTGCTTACAGGGTATGGAATGATGTCACCCCAATTATGACATACTTTTAACTCGGGCCTTCTTGCTTTGGGCCAGAGGAAATCATGCAAATCCTCAGGAATTCTTGGCATATTTACCATTAGTCTAGCCCGAGCCTAGAAGCAAAGCAGTTGTCAAACTGCACATAGCTAACATCCCTCTTGTTGTAAGACATATCTGCACTCCAGGCCTGTCTGGTAGCCTTTCTCCATTTACCTCTTGCCTCAATTCCATCTTCTCTCTAAGAAGAAGTCGACATTCTCATGCAAGAACATATGCATTAACAAAGAGTACCAAAAGAAAGGAACACTAGTGTCCCCCACAAATAAGTTCAGCAAACCCTCATGCATTCTTTCAGCAAGGAAAGAAGCATAATCATATACTACAGAGAAATTGGGATGTTGAATCTGAGCCCCCATAAACATATAGGCAATGGGCATCACAGTATTAGGAATGAAACCTAAAATTTGGAAAAGTGAGTAGAAGGTTGCCAAGAAATGATCAGCAAAACAATTTAACCCGAAAGGTTCCTGATCAGTCGAGCTGATATGAATCATGGAACTACCCACCCTGGCTAGATGAGGAGGAAGCAATTTTGATCTGAAAAAAGGTTGAATCTTGGTATACTCTTGTTTCATCTCCTCGAAGTCAATTTGGACCAAGAATGAGTCATTTTCACTCAAATCAAAAACCCTTTGAATTACATTTGCATTTACATTCAGTAAAACCTCACCATCATTATCCCTTATAACCCTTGTGACAGGATCATATCTCGCAGCCACTTCTAGGAGGAGGTCAATATCAAGGAACACATTTGGTACTACAAGCTTTCCCATATCATACCTCCAACCATTTGAAAAATGATGAAGTGCATTTCGCTGGCCATACCATCTTTTAAACAGTTCTAAACCCGTCATTGGTACCCTAGTATCTGCAATGTTGTAGGTTCTATATCTCAACCCTTCACCTAAGGTTGTCCCTCTCATAAAAACCAAACCCCTCTTCTTGTCATTTGTTAACAGGGGAAATTGGTCAAGGAAATCATCATACAGATTCCTCTGCATGTAGTCAATATGGCCAAAATTTTGTTTTGTTGGCGCCATTTTAAACAACTAGGGCTTCTCAGAAAATCAAATTGTGAACAGACTTGTGCTACTCAAAATGAAAACACAGTAGAATTTGCAATTTCTCACAATTCAAGAGAAATAGTAACCCTAAAATATTAATTCAGAAAAACCCTGATCAACACAGTAAAGCTTTTCACAAGAAACACATTCGGACAAAATAGTGATGAAGAAAATAACTCACATAAATTCGTGTTCTGCAAAAAATCAAACTCTTACCGAAATTGCTTTTGAAAGCTCCATCTCTGGCTCTGGATTGCTTCGAAGATGCTTGAATGCCTTAGTGGTGAAAGTAGTCTGCAATTAAACACTTGAACTTTATGAACATTTCCGATAGACGTCTCATCCTCCATTAAAGCCTACTTGCATACAACGCCAACGCCTTCAATTGTATTTGACACAAATTTAAATCTCTGCCATTGATCTCTTGTTTCAGTCAGATCATCGAACGGTCCTCCTTAAAAATGCTGACAACACCTTCCACATCATCCCCAAGGCCCACCATTATATGCAGCGCCAGAAAGATACACGTGGTGCTCGCCTGTGATATCGTGATTGCTCAAGTTGGGATTGCGTGATAGCGGGCAATCGTTGATCTCTTCATCGGTGACCACAACCAAGTAAAACAAGGGATAGTCTTAAGGCCTATTCACTGAGCAGCTTTTTCATCAAGATTAAAACATCGTCATTGATTATAAACGTGTGCACCGCTCAGGCGATTTAGTAACCCACTTGATAACACACTAAAGTCCGATGCATTTATTAAATCATTTTATTTTCTTTTCGGACATCAGCAACCTAGGACATGTGGTGATCACCCACAATATCATGATGGCTCAAGTTGGGATCGCGATATGATGGGGAGCGGTCAGGATGTATCTGTGAGGAGATCAACAACCATCAAATAACCCCTACAAAACATTAAACATTACTTAGGAGGAAAAACCCAAGGAAGGGGATGCAGATTAGGGCAACGACGGTTGATGACATAAGGTTGTTTTAAAAACATAAGGCACAAACCCGACTCAGAATTTGGTAAATAAAAGGAGGCCAACAATTAAATATTTATCATTTTATTAAAAGGGGCTAGGCCTTAGACGAGTTAATGAGATATAGGTTGTTTTCTTTTTTAAAAATCTTCTCCAAAAAGTAATGATAGAACAGACCCATACCAAAGACAGAAAACCAAGGGTTTATGAATGCAAAGTAATAACTCCAGCCCTAGGCACCACTCGGATAAACAAGACCAGCCAATAATAAAAGAAATCCCGGATGTAAATTTGAGGCTCCATCACAATTCACTACCTTGTCTATGTTATTGCTTACTATTATGCTTTGGTAGATTTTTTCCAAGCATCCATAGCTTGTTCGGAAGCACCTGTTTGAGGTTTTTACTTTTTAGCCATAACATGAAGGCGTTGAACTGTTTGATAAAAATGCTTTGGTAGACATGTATGAAAAATGTGGTAGAATAGAAAAGGGAGTATTTGAAAAAATGCTTCAAAAAATGTGGTCTCATGGTGATGGAATGCACAATCTAATGCCATGACAAGAAAAATTTCTATGGATTGTCACATGGCATTCCATCACCACATGAGACCACATTTCTTGAGGCATTTTTTGTTCAGCCATCGCCTTTGTCTATGCTATTGCTTACCATTATGCTTTGATAGATTTTTCCAAGCATCCATAGCTTGTTTAAAAGCACCTGCTTTTAGACTTTTTAGCCATAGCAAAGAAGGGCAATGAACCTGCTTTGATAAAATTCTTTGTAGACATATGAAAAATGCAAGAGACAAGTGTAGTGAACTCCGCGATGAAAATCTCAAAGAAATGTAGTCTCATGGGAATGCCATGATGAATGCCGTGACAAGCAAATTGCTATGGATTGTCATGGCATTCCATCAATGTGAGACTGCATTTCTTTGAGGCATTTTTTCAAACAATTCACTGCCTTGTCTATATTATTGCTTACTATTATGCTTTGGTAGATTTTTTCCAAGCATCCATAGCTTGTTCAAAAGCACCTGTTTGAGGTTTTTAATTTTTAGCCATAGCAAGATGAAAAATGGTAGCATTAGAAAAGGTAGTGAACTTGAAAATGCCTAAAAAATGGTCTCATGGCATTGAATGCCATGAAATGCCATGACAAGCAATTGTTATGGATTGTCATGGCATTCCATCACCATGAGACCATTTTGAGGCATTTCGAAACAGCTCAATTACCTTGTCTATGCTATTGCTTACTATTATGCTTTGATAGATTTTTTCAAGCATCCATAGCTTGTTTGAAAGCACCTATTTTGTGGTTTTAGCCATAGCAGCAAGGCGCTGAACTGGCTTGATAAAAATGCTTTGGTAGACATGTATAAAAAATGTGGTAGCATAGACAACTGTCACCATCTGATATTTATGTAGTTGTAGTATGTTTTGTGCAATGTAATCAGCGATATGAATATAACCAACAAATATCTATTTTCTATAATTCATAGATTGAACTCTGTATTTTATATGCTCTTAATGTCTGTATGCTATGGAAATGCCATTCATTTTTTTAAAAAAGTAGTATGCTATGTGTGATACTATCAACAATGTAATTATATACTGATTACTCTTTCTTTTTACATAATCTAATGTATTCCAAACTTTTCATAGGCTACCCGACACATCGAAGGCAATAAAGGCAAGACTAGAAAAGCACGAGCAACACAAACTTGGCCTCTAGTGGTTATATGAAATTGTTTTCACACCTAATTGTAAGTATCAATAAAATGAAATATTGCATCCAAATTATAATAAATTGAAAAACAATTTTGGTTTTATCAATAACCATAGAAGCAAAATTCATGATCTTTTGCAAAATGTAGGCTCAATTCAAATGAGTTCCCATAGAAGTGACCTAAAGATTACCCTTCCAAATACATGAGCCGCAATTTAACGCCTAAGAGTTCTGACTGGGGAAACACACCTTCCATTGCATCCGACACGCAGGTAAATAAACTTAATAAAGTTTATTAAAAATTGAATACTTGTGCAATCTATTCAATATTAATTTCCACCATAAAGTAATTACATGCCTATTTGTTTTAAACACTCAAGCAGTGATAATATATACTACACATGACATTGGAATGCTCGGTGAGGGTGGGAGCAAACGCGGTAGATGAAGGTCATGGTGTGTAATCCTACATTTTAGAGCATGTAGAGCATGATCAACATGTTGAGCATGATCAAGCTAGAGAAGATCAAGCATCAAGATGTGGTCTCCATTAGGTAAAGAGGACCACCTCTAAAGTTCTTTTAAACATATTTAATTGTAATTGGTGTATTAATTAATGTAACCTTTCATGTTTCAACTTTAGCATGTAGACCATGATCAACTTGTTGAGCATGATCAGGCTAGAGAAGATCAGGAACATGATGTGGCCCCATTAGGTAAAGAGGACCACTCTCATGTTCTCTTAAACATATTTAATTTCAATTGGTGTATTAATTAATGTAACCTTTCATGTTTCAACCGCAGATCAGGATTTAGAGTGTGTTCAACATGTTGAGCATGATTCTATAACAAAAGTTCAGGAACATGATGTGGACCCATATCAAGTAAATAACCACACTTAATGTTCTTTTTAATTAATCAAATACTTGTAACAATAATAATAAACATAATGCTTTTAACATTTCTTTTCTTTCGCGCCAGATCCCCTCTTTGAAGTCACAAGGCCCACGCCATGAGAGAAGATCTAATTACACGCATATTAAGATCACAGCGTAGGGCGTAATCAAATTACCGGGGACGATTGATTTAGAAAATGATACTCCACTTTTTAGCTTTTATGTATTAAAAGAAACAAAAGTGATTGTAATCATATCATGACAACCATATTTTTGTAGAGTAATAATGTAAAAATTGAAAGAATGATTATTATTAAGGTTAATGAATGAATATGAATATGTTAATTAATGAATGTTATATGTTAATGAATGAATGTTATATGTTATTAATGGATGAATGAATGATTAATGTTATATGATTGGGTATGGGGAATTGAGAGTGATGTGAGAGGGGGGAGGGGCCAAATGAGCTTCCACCATCAATGCTATCGGGCTCTCATATGAGAATATTAAACTATACTCAAACAAAGAGAAGCTCAATAAGGTAATGCACTTTTCAATATAAGAAATGCATCGTTTGAAGCATCAAACCAATATGCAGTCTGTATGTATGATCAGTCGTCAGTCTCCGCAATGGTACATTTCCACGAATATATATATATTTTTTAAAATTTTGCTTCTTCATCACAATTTTGACGATAACCACCGACGAATCAACAGAAAGGCTCGATGAAGTTGCTATAGCTGCGATGACGATTTCGTCGTAACTCCCTACCCATTTTGTCACCCTTCTGACGATATTTTGGCGTTGCTACCACACTACTCCCTGCCCATTTCGTTGTACTTTCAACGAGCTTTTAGTGTTCTTCCGACGCTACTCCTTACTAATTTCCTCACAAAGTCGATGAAATTTTCGCGTTGTTTCAACGCTGCTTCTTGCTAATTTCATCGCACTTTCGACAAACTTTTGGTGCTCAGCCGACGCTACTACTTACCTATTTCGTCGCACATTCGACGAACTTTTGGTGTTCTTTCGATGCTACTACTTTAGTAGTTCATCGCTATTTCGATGAATGTTCCACATTGTTTCCACACTACTGCTTTCCCATTTCATTGAACCGATGACAAAATTTTGGTGTAATTCGTCAGTGGATAAACAAAGGTTTCATCGATATTCTGACAAAATCTTGAGGTATTTCATGATGCTGTCGACTGAAAATTCTTTGCCATTATTTCAACATTTAATTTTTCGTTGGCCTTGTGATGAAAAAATAGCGACGGAAAGATTTTCGCCATTGCGTCGCTCTTCTGACAGAGATTCGTCGAACGACCGACAAATGCCCGTCGGAAAATGGTGTCAAATCTAGTAGTGCATTTTCTTTTGTTTCAAACCTTGAATTTTCTTAAACATTTGAATAGCATAATCAAATGGCAAGAATTTACCCTTAATATTAGCCACCATTCAATCCCAAGAAACAATCTTTGACTTACTTTTCTTCCTTCTTTCAAATTGCTCATAATCCCACCATAATAGTGCATGACCCTTCAACTTTGTTTTTACAATCTTCACCCTTTGTTCTTCAAATACATCTTCACACTCAAAATAATTGTTGAGTGCTACAATCCAATCTAAAAGTTCTTCATCATTCAAATTACCTCCATATTTAGGAACATCAATATTCACCTTGGTTTTATCCTCCTTGACTGCTCTCGGCAACTTAGCCATCCTCATATCATCAAGATCCAATTCCTCTTCCTCTTCTTCTTCTTCTGAGTCACTCTCATCACACATGACCATAACTTTTTCTGACTTTTTTCCAAAGTAGCAAGTCTCTCCTTCAACTCTCTCATCTCTCTAGCATACTTATCTTTCAACTCATTCACTTCTCTAGCAATAGTTTTCCCTTTTGGAGACATTTTGTTCACTTTTTGCTTCACACTTTCCTTCTTGTTTGACACTTTCTCTCCCTTATTCAGATCAGTCATATGATCTAATACCAATTTGATGTAGAGTAGGGTATTAAAGGTTTACAACACTCAATCAATTATTTCTCAAAGTCTTAGCACAACAAGCAAGGTGGGTTTCTTCACAAGTTGACAATATGCCTTGTAGCATAGCAAAAAGGGTATTTTTATCATAAATTTCAGATAAGACCTCCAAAACACAACCTAAAACATATTTGGAATACCCATTAATCCCTTTAATAACATATTTCAAAATCATAAGAGGTTTCTTTGGAACATAACCCTCAAAAAACTACTTCTACACTTCACCAAGGCCTAATTTAAGTTTGTTTCGATAGGTCACTTTGTGATTTTCACAACCCAGACCTCAAAATATCATTCCACTAGACCTAACATGTCCAACATGGTTTTCACAAACATTTTCCATCACCCAAAACAACTTCCCCAATGTTTTTCCACAAACCTTATCACCTATGCATCTAAATTGCTTAAAAACATGACTTTAATCAACTAGGGCATCAACCCATTTGCTCAAATCCTTAACCCCTGCTCATGCAAACTTCAAAAACTCAAAATACATCCTAATTACTTCCATTACACTAGTTTTTAGGCCATCCAGTGAAATGGATCAAAACTCCATTTTATTCACTCAAACCACCAAAACTTAGGTTTTCAAAGCAGCTTGGAGTAAATTGCTTCTAAAATGCTCAAAACTAAATGAAATTTGATAAGACCAAGTTTTTTAGAAACTAGATTCAATTCCACATCACCTCCAATAAATTTGAAGCCACTTGTAGGCTGTACAAGGTTGTACAACCTCCTTTAGCAGAAAATTACAATAGGAAAATGTAGAAAACAAGCTTTATTGATGTGCAACTTTCTAAAAATCACCACCAAAACCTTGGTTCGATGATTGCATGATGTATTTATGTGTTTCCAACTAAAACCAACTAACTGCAACCACCTTTTAACTCCCTAACTATTCAACTTCCTCCAAAGTGCAAAAAATGCAAAGTTACTTAGCAACTTTTTACAACTTTTAGCAAAAATGACAACTTTGCACAACCCATTATGAAATGACTCAAAAACATGACAATGACATTAAAAATGGTCTAAATGGACCTTATTCAATAAAAAAAAAAACTCAAAACCAATAACACAACATTGATTTTTTTTATGCATCATGATGACTGATTGAGTATTGAACCTTGCTACACCATCAACATCTGTGTCACCTACTAAAGGTAATCTTGTCTTGAACTAGGG
>VDFB02237898.1:11213-62754 GCA_007258455.2 Sequoia sempervirens | reverse complement strand
TACTATTCTATAACTCATTGCATAAGTTCTAATTCTTTTTGTACCCTTCACATTGGGGTATAAATACAACATAAAAGAGTATAGACAAAAAACTTTAGTTTATTCTCCCTCTTGTTAACAATGTCCTTTTATAGAAGTTCTAGGTGCACAATTTGATTTTTTTGGTGTGCATGTTAATCAGTAATGATAACATTAACCTAAAGTGAACCAAGACGACAATAAATTTGAATTTAGAATTAAGAAGATCAAGACCACAAGAATAACTTTGACCTAGATCAATATCATAATTAGAATCCTAATTTGAATATAAAAAATACTAATTTAAGAATGAAAAATAACTAAACAAAAACTAATATTTTTGAACAATAAACAAAGTCTATGTTGAATAAATATGCCAAATCAAACAAAAATATGTACTAAAACTATATAGTTAGGACCTCCACATGAAAGTGCAAAAAGTGCACTTTTCACCTCTAATCTACTACCATTCAACAACAACAAAATTTTTGAGGCTCCATAGTCTTTTTTAGCATATATCTCATATTATCTATTTTTACTTAACATAGTGATATGAGTGATCATTTTTTCTATTTAAATTGTCTCCCTTTGATTTAACAAAACAAACATGCTCAAAATACATTGCTTTCTTGCTTAAAAAGTACATTCATTAGCCACCAAAAATCTAAAGAATGAGGTCAATAATTTAGTTTACCTTCACATGTGTTTCTGAGCTTCGCTTCTAAGAAATCATTGCATCAATTCCTTTTACTCCAGGCATGTACTCATCATAGTTCATCATAGTTCGTCCATATTTTAATGTACAAATTCATCTTAATGTCCATTCCAATCATTTCTAAAAGTACTGAAGGAAGTTCCAGGTGGGAGATGACTTCAGTTTTACAGCTTTTTTTGGTGTTATCCAGTTTACTATTATCCATTTAGCAGCTCTGTGTCTGCTTCTTTTAATGGGTGATGGTTTCATCTCAAGATCTACTGATATTTCTTTCCTTTTAATCCTTATAATGCTATATTATACAATATTTTCTCTTGTTATGATGTTAACAGCAGTGATTGTATGTTGGTAATTGTCATTATCGTCCAGCAGTGTGTATTTGTTCTTGTCTGTTTGTTGTCAACAGCTGTGATTGTTTATGGGTGTTTCACTGTACTGGCACGTCTAAATCTGTGCTTTTGGATCTGTACTAAAGGAACTTCAAGTAATGACAGAATAAGTTCAGTTTTATAGCAGTGAACGTTAAAAAGTTAACAAGGAAGTTCATGTAATGACAGAATAAGTTCAATTTTATAGCAGTGAACCTTAAAAAGTTAACAATCAAACAAAACTTGAAATATTTTGTAGTGGGTTGTCAAGCTATTAAGGGGAATTGATTGGTAGTCTTGATATGGGTGGCGAGCATTCTTGTTGGAATGATTTTGAAGATGGGTCTTTTCAATGTGAGTGGCTCTCATTTTGATGGGTCTTTTCAATATGGGTGGCTATCATTTTTGTTTGCATGATTTTGATGATGGTTCTTCTTTATTTGAGTGGCTATCATTCTTCTACAATGATACTTCTTATGTGTGGGATATTTAAATTATGCCCACCTAAAATATCTTTTACATTAGATTAAACTTAAAGTTTAAATGAAATTGATTTTTATTTTATATTCATTGTCTTTGAATATAAGATCATAATTTATATGATAAAATTCTAAGTTGTAGTTGGCTTATAATGTAGGCAATTTTGATGAGTGTGATTATGAAAGAAGGAAATAAATTTTAATGTGAAGAATAATAAAGTATAGAAAAAATATAAAAGTTTAGTTATATATGATAAGAGAAATGAGAAATGAAAGATTGATAAATTATTAATAAGTTGAAGTTTCATATTTTTTAGAATATTAGTAATTTGTACATGATTTTTTTAGTGGGTTCACAGTGATAATACTAAATCTATGTTTAGTAGTATTTTAGATGAAGTGAACATTTATGAAATTTATGTCAAAACTATAATTTAGATTGTGTTAACAATAACTTACTAAAACTAATGTTAATATAAACATTTTAAGATGTTGACCCATTGAATTTGAAAAATCTCCTTAAATTCATTTTAAATTTGGTATCAAAATTACCAACATCTATGTGTAACTGAATTAGAGCAATAAGGATTCTTCTTAAAATTGAGTTAATGTGTAGTATATGGAGCAAAAGTCGTATTGGCTTTCAATAATATCTAATGAATTCTCTTGGATTATCTCACTTTTTGCACATGATAAGATTTGTTATGCCACTAAGAGATAGGATCAACAACATGCACATGAATATCTCTATGGGAAATGATAAAATAACTTATTCATCTAATCATGATCCCTACATAACCAGGTGAATTCCCTAATGTGTAAACACTATGCAATTGGATTCTAATTAGAATACTACAATGATGAAGAGTTTTAGATGAATCCAAAGATAACAATGTGTCTCTTTACATTTTAATATTGTTGGCATGGAGTGGCAAAGAATTGATAATTCTAATCTAACACACACTTTGTGCATAGAATGAGCAACATTAGAATGTAAAGTGTGAAAATTAAGTAATAGTTTAAAGAGGTATATGGATTCATAATGAAAACTAATTCTCTAGTCCTTCCACATTAGACCAGTAAGTTTCAAACCTAAAAATAATAATTTACTTCTATGCCACAAAGAAAGCCAATATCAAATGAGAATTAAATGTTAATGCATATAGAAATGTAAATTCACACAAGACATTCATGTTATGTCTTGAGATGATTTGGATCAATTATTATGGTTATTGTTACACCTTCATCTTTTGGAAATGCAGAGAAGGATGTGAAACCAATGTTTTAAATCTTGATCGATATAAATAATGCCAATTATCTAGTATATTCTTGAAAAAATAAGCTTAATGATACCACCAAACTCATTCGTATTGCTTCCATTAATGTCAAATCATGTATCATAGTCTTAAATGTTATTAAATATTATATTTAGTTTCATTGTTTTGATTATAAAGGAAAAACAAGTTTTGAAGGGACTTGAAACCCTTTAGAACTTTAGGTACAAAATGTTGCTCAAGAGATAAAAAAATTAAAACACCAATAGTAGCCCAAAACCCATAATACCAGAAGATACAAAATGTCACCCGAAAGATAAAACACTAGACTATCAACAACAACCAACAGCAACAAAACAACAAAACAACAAGAAATAAACCGAGACCCAACAGCAGAAAAACACAGAAAAAGCAAACAACAGGACACTACTTCATGTTACTTAAGGTGTTAGCGACCTCAAGCTCCTGGCTCCTATGCAGCCCAATCATGTCTAGCAATTATTTCTTCTCAGCTTCAAAGGACTTTTTTCATTCAACCAACCCTCTAGCAGTAGGGCCTTTACCATCGTCCTTCGCACCTTTTTTCCCTTTACCTTTGGCTACATGTTCCTTCTCCATGAACTCAGAAAAATGCAACTGGTCCTCTCTAAGCTCACTGATCTTGTGAAATAGGACCTCCAAAGAGTCCGCACTATTCTTAACTAAAATGTGATATGCATGGAGAAGTTTCTTTATGTCTGCATTAGTGTCCAATACCTTGGCTTCAAGACCAGCCAAGTGCTGCTCACACAGGGATTTGAAATCATAGAATGATCCCTCAAGATCAACAATTCTATCAATCAAAATATCTAAGGTAGAGCCTTTCGGGAGATTCTGCAGATTTTCCTTCAAACCCCTTAATTTGATGTTTACCCTATTAAATTCCTGGAGCGTCCATTTAGCCAATTTGAAAGTGCTAATGGCCCTCACTCTCACCATGTCAAGAAGCTCAAACATAGAGGTGGAATCATCATTAGGATAGAAGAAGAGCTCTGAAAATCAGTTAACCTTCAGAGGCTCTGACTTCGCATGTTTCTGCTCAACATCCTCCTCCTCCTCAACCTTATTCTCACCCTCTAGTTCCACAATAAGTGGGCTACAAATCGGGGATTCATCAATTCCCACTACCTTCTCCTCCAGAACCTTCTCTTCATAGACGATAGTGGAATCCTTGACCATATCTTTTGAGGCTTGGTTCTTCATCTTGGCTATACGCTTAGAATCCCTTCTAGACTTCTCCATGGCCTCCATTAACACCACATTTTCCTGAAACCCCTCCTCCTTACCACCAACCTCTGTATCACCCTGGCCAACATCCATAGCTTTGTCTCTAGGAGTAGAATCTCCAGAGCTGGGCACCTTTGTATCCTCACCATTAAACTGGGACCCTGACACATTCAAGATAAGATGCTTAGTTGTTCATTTTCTTTTAGGGTTACCTTTCTTCCTCTTTTTCGAGGAGGTACCACAGAGGAAAATGTCCCTTCCTCATCATCATCAATCCACTCCTCTTCCTTCGCTAAGCTGGTGTCTGAGCTAGACGGGCCAGAAACCTCACTAGGAAACTTCTCCTTGCCTTTAATTGAAGAGGTTGGGATAAGGGTTTTAACATGCTCCATAATTAACAGAATGAGACCTTCATGAAGGACCAGATCCCTCCTATTTTTTAACTATGCATACACAGAGACTTCCATGGAAGACAAGAGAAAAAAAAGAAAGGAAATAAACAACCCATGCCTAAAATGGTTTAAAAGAGTAAAATGATGGTCGAGGATTGCAGTGAACCTGCCCCTCCAAAGTCACATACTGCATTATTACTTCTGCAATATTCACCCAAATCTTCTTAAGGGACATCCGCTCATAGCCCCAAGTCTCCATCTTGACAAGTTTTTTCATTTCGTAATCTTTGTAAAATTGAGCCATTGCCTCCTCATTACTCTTCTTGTCTTCGTAGAATTTACGACCAACCATAGGCAACCCATTCATAGTAGCAATCAGCTCCTCATTGATATCAACCACCAATCCCTTTATCTTAAGTTTACGGTTGTGCCAACAAGAAACAAACTCTATCGAAGCAATCAAGTTGTGACCATGCAATCTTTCTAAGAATGACATAAAATTCCCATGATGAAGAATCTTCCAAATTTTCTTCTTCTTTCTCAGATACGCACAAGAATGAGGCTCAATTTTTCTTCTGTCACCTCCCATATTCATAGAAACCAAAAGCAAAAAACCCTGGCAATTAGCGTTCGTTTGATAGCCAACAAGCCGAATGATACCCACAAAGTGTGTGAGTGGAGAGTTGGTACTAATGGTTAAATTCTGCCACCACATAAGCTCAGCCAATACCATCATTTCTCATTAAGATCCTAGCTTCCTTGGGAAGGAGATAGCCTTCCTCCCACGCTCGATACTCATTAAGCCCGATAGCTTCATTGGTGAAAAAATCTGCCAATGAATTACCTTCTCTATAAATGTGAGAAACATGAGTTTCTTCACAAGATCTTAACATGATTATAGCATCCTTAATTAATTGATCAACATTTTAGTTGAGCTTATGGGTGCCACATAGATAATTAATGATGTTTAGTGAGTCACCTTCCACCCATAGTTTAGAGTAACCCCTATCCACAACATACTTAATACTTATAAACAAAGCCTCTGCCTTAGTTTCATTATTTCTCTAAGGTCAATAATTCATATTCCCCAAACATTGCACACACCTTTCTATTGACATAGATCATAATAGGGGTAGATCAAACATTGCACCATCCAAGTGTGTACCAAGCCTTTTTTCTTCATCATTGGATTTGTTAGGGTTCTAGACACCTACAAACTAAATTCTTAAGTTCCACATATAAAATTTAGTAACAACAAGTATTTATAGTGTTTTTTCTTTATCCTTAAGGAGATGGAGATCCTCATATGACTTGAAGGGTTCCCTTTGCAAGTTCAAGGGTGATGCTCTTGTGGAGATCAAGGAACCACCCCATGAGTCAAATTTGAAAATTATAATTGGCATTGTTTCTTTTAATTATAAGCATTAGACATGAATTGATAATGTGAAGCATGACAAATATATAGCATTATAGCATAGACATACCTAGTGGAAGATAGACAACAAAACATATCCCTTAAGGGTATCTCCCTTGTATAGTTCACATAGTTTAGTAAATTTCTCTATTCTAAGTATAGTATCTCACCTATACATCTTTCTTTGGTCAATATTATTCATTCTTTAATTTATTCTAAATATTATTATTGTTTCTTGCAGCATATCTAAATTTTCATAGTTTTGTGTTCTCCCACAATTGTCCCTTGAATTAAAATATCAATTTCTACAATATTATTGATATATTTTTTAGTTTAGGAGTGTATTAAATTGAAAGTTAAATTTGATAGTCTTCTACATGTTCATAGGGCATATTTTTTACATTTAAAAAATTGTAATATAACACCAAATACAATGGACCCTATGCATGTCCCTCTTCTTAATATAAATTTTATATATCAATTTAATTATTTTGTATGTTTATAATGGTGAAAATTACATACTCATTCCCCTTTCCCTTAGTTTTTAGGTCCATGGAAACTAGGTTGTCTTTTATGCATCAACTAGTGTGTAAGATGGCATTTCACATGGATGGAAATTAGAAAATAAAATTATCTAATCCTAATCCCATCATCATTCATATCCATAAATCATTCATAATCCCTAAATTTATCATTCCATATCTTGGTTTAGGTTTTTGAGTGCAAAATCAATCCAAACCATTTTATCACCTATATATTTGAATCCCAAATTTCAAATTTTAAATTATGTTACATTTTTCAACTAACATTTATGAGCCAACTAAAGTGTAAGCTATTCTAAATTTCATGCTAGGGTGGCATATTTAAATACTAACCCATCTAGGAATTGGCTAGAATAGAAGATGACCCTCATAATTAGCATATTCACCAAAAGTGTTTGTAAATATGTCATTTGTTCCTTATCATATTCAAAGCATATACATAGAGGAAAATAAATTTTCGATAGCATAATATAGCAAGATTATATTTTTGAGTTATAGGTTCAATTTTATTCAAGGTTTAGGTTTGCACTCATGGAAATCACATTCATACTCACATAAGTGAAGTAGCACAATACGTAGTCAAATTATCAAATCAACAACAATCATCTAATATGTTCTAAAATTGTGGCATCTTAGAGCTAAGTACATGTACATTTAATTTATTTATTTTTTATATTTATTTAAGTATTTATTTCAATTATCTATTATCTATCCCAAAACATTTCTCTTAGGGTAATTCATAATATTTTTTATTTAATTAATCTAAATAAGATATTTATATAAATGGTGCATGTATTTCTTCACATTTTTAATGAACTCGACATTCTTACACAAACTAGGGTCTTGACCTTAGTTTATATCCTTCTTGCTAAATAGGATTTTTAGATCTACTATTTTGATTGTTTATTTTTTATATCATGTTAAATTATGGTCTAGATCTACCTTTGTTTATGTTTCATTCTAATATCATCATTCTAGGGTGTGAGCTTCTATTTTGTCATTTCTATTTAATCTAACCAACCCACCCTTAGATTGGCCATCTTTATTATATCATTTATAATTTATCCTCATAGAACATTGCCTTTTGTTAATCTACATGCTTTCCTTATTGATTATTATGCGTTCATATCTTTTTGTGGATTTTGATCCTTCCATCATCAATTCTTGCACTTCCTTGTATACTTTGGAATGTACCATATTTGGAGATGCTTTTTTATCATGTACATTATTTTTCCTCCATAGTTTTAGTTAGCACTTACCCTTTTATTTTAGATTCACTCATTTTTCTTTTTTCATGAGCTTCATACTTATCATATTTATCTTATGGATTATGAAAGTGATGAACATGAACCAAGTGATTCCTTACCTTATGATATTAATTCACCAAGTATATATTGATGAGGTTACACATTCCTTGCCTATTCATGATGCTTTTTCACCTTATGATGATATTACTCTTATATGTTAAGATATCCCTAGATATCTACCCATATAGATTCATGTTATTTTAATGGTATACCTTGTGAAGAATATATAGATAATTATCTATGTGATCTACCATATTTTATAAAAGATGGAATTTTTTTATGATAATCATTTTACATCCCATGTTAGTTTTATGGATACTTATGATAGAATTTTACCTTGTGATATATTGCATGCTAATAAAATGTCTTATGATGTCAATTCATTATTTTTTCTCATGATATATGTTATTAATGCTTCTTCTTTCTTGCATAATGATATTATTTTTCTTGGTGAGGATTTATTAAATGATGGTTTTGATGGTTATACCAATTCATCTTTACATACATTAAGTCTTTCTTTATTTCCAATTATGAGTAGTCAGATGATGATATTCTATTGACTAGTGATTTTAGGCTATATTTGAGTGGTATCACATTACAATGGCTTGATTTAACTTGCTTATGATATCATTCATTTATGAAATTAAACTATTATTTTATTTATCATTTATCTTCCCCTAGTATGCTTTAGGATATTGTACACTTGGATAAGCCTTTGCATGTCCTATTTTTCTACATTTTTCAACTTCTTCTACTATACATATGCCTTATGCATCTAGTCATCTTACCTTTCATGTCATGTAATATCTTAGATATGTGCCTAGTTTTCGTGCTAATAATGGTTAAAATAGTTATAATATAGTTAAAAATACACATTATTGTGTGCATTACCTTTATATAAGTATATTATTCAAAGTTATGTATGAAAGATTCAAATAAGTTTTGATACCACTCTACAATTAGTGACTTCTTTGATTGAATCCATTGGTCATAAGGAAAACCATGCCATAAATTATCTTATGGCATAAAACTCCCAAATGATTTTGTTATTAATGAAGCTTTACCTTGCACATTATGGTTCAAGATATGATAAATTAAACATAAAATTATCCTTAGTTGATAATAGATCTATTGTGAAGATTTATACAAACGATTATTTAAAAAAATTAAATTTGGACATGTCAAAAGTGTAACAATCCAATATTACTCCATATTAAGCCATATTTTAGCTCCACGGTGATAAATGGAGTTTCTCCCCATTTTACAATGGGATAAAACTAACATAGCAAAACTTACATGCATCTAGGCTCTCTACTTTCTATTATCAACCATGATCTATCCACTATGTCACCTCCTTACAACCATTAAACAAGGGTAAATGAAAATAGGAAGAAATTGTCTCTTTTTCTTCTAGGTGAAGGAATTGAAATTTTGTATCCACCTTTCCTCTCCAATCCAAGCCATATTTCTCACCATCCTTCCAAAGAGCTAGACTCCTCTCCTCTTCTCATTCTTTCTACTATCTTCCCTCAAGTTCTCCAAGAGGAGAAGTGGGTAGCACCCCACTCCTTCTTCCTCTCCAAATATATAGAAGTTTCACAAATTGCAACTCTTGGATGGGAAGGTGTGAGGTGTACCTCCCCCATCAATGAAGTTCCTTTCCCCATTAATGAGAACATGCATTTGGACAACCAGTAGGGGTCAAGTGGGCATAGAATAGTGCCCCTACAACATGATTTGACCCCTAAAAAGCTCTCATAATGGAGAGTGGTGAATTTTGAGAAGAGGATGGGATGTAAAGATGGAGTGGTTGTCCAAATGCATGTTCTCATTAATGGGGAAAGGAACTTCATTGATGGGGGAGGTACACCTCACACCTTCCCATCCAATAGTTGCAATTTGTGAAACTTCTATATATTTGGAGAGGAAGAAGGAATATGGTGTTACCAACTTCTCCTCTTGGAGAACTTGAGGGAAGATAGTAGAAAGAATGAGAAGAGGTCTTTGGAAGGATGGTGAGCAATATGGCTTGGATTGGAGAGGAAAGGTGGATACAAAAGTTCAATTCCTTCACCTAGAAGAAAAAGAGATAAGTTCTTCCTATTTTCATTTACCCTTGTTTAATGGTTGTAAGGAGGTGACATAGTGGATATATCATGGTTGATAATAGAAAGTAGAGAGCCTAGATGCATGTAAGTTTTTCTATGTTAGTTTTATATAACAAATTGGAGAAACGGTGAGGAGTTGCTCAAGCGAGAAGGAGGGCAGTGGAGGAATTTTGAAATCCTTAGAGACTGACGAGGCTAATGCAGATGATCCAGATGCAGATGCTTGGGTGAGGCAAGTGGCTTCTTTGGTGGTTGTTCTTGCTTTCATGCTCTGACGAGACTTGCTCTCAGTTGGATTTGGATGCTCTTTGGTGCATGGGGCTATGGTGGCAACCCTCTTCTTCTCTTTTATTTATTTAGTGTTGCATCCTGGCTTTTCTTTAGTTTTTGGTTTTCCCTCTATTTGGAGGTGTCTCTGTATCTGTAGGGGTAGTTTATTTATGTTTTCTCCTAGTTGTGTGGGGTGTTTTTTTGCCATTCGTGTTCTACTTGGACTGTCATGGGTTCTTTGTTGGTCTGATGGGTCTCTTCCCATCCTTTCTCTTTTGTGGGTGGTTTGATTTGTGGCTACTGTGTTAGTTTCCATTACTGGGCTCATGTTTTTGGTTTGGTGTGGTTGTTAACCTCTAATTTCTTGGATGCCTATATTGGGTATTTCTCTTTGGAGGTTAATGTTGCTTTTCTTGGTCTACTTTAGCAGTTGGTGTGCCCCGAGGGCTTGTTCTTTGTTTCTCTCCTTTGTCCCATTTCTTGGGATGGGTTGTCTTTGCTCCTTCATTTTGTGAATGCTCTTAAGTTTCTTAAGGAATCGATGGTCGAACCCATATCCCTTGTTTTTGGTGGGGTGCTTTTGGTTGGGATGATTGTCATTCTTATTTTGTTGCCCCAGTTGTTGTCTTTGGTTAGGGTTGCTTCCATCTTTCCTTCTATTCTTTTAGAGGTGATGATGGAACTAGGTGATTTGGGTTTGAGGTCAGTGTTGAAGTTTTACCTAGTTGTGCTACGTGTTATGGATTCTTTTTTGCTGATGATTTGTTGGTTGAAGGGTCCTATTGTTTTGGACTCTATTCATATTAGTTGTGGTCATGTTCTCTTAGCTAGGTGGTTCTCAAGTTTTAATCCTAGACCCCAGATGGTTTTGTTCCTGGTGCAGGGCTTTCCGAAGGATGCTATGGTCATTTTCTTAGCTATTGTCTTGGCTTTCTCCTCAAATCCTATGGAGGTGGACCTCCCTCAATTGTTGTTCTTATTGAGGTGGGTGGTTCTCCTATGGAGGTGGAGGTTGAGGGTGTTAGCGATTTCTAGTTGTGGTGGTTTAGCTAATCGTATCATCCTCTCCAATAGAGGGGAGCTCACTCCTTTAGAGGTGGAGATGGAGTTGGTTTCCTATTACTAGATGGGTTTGTGTTGCAGGGAAGTTGATTTCTTGCAGTTTTCAGTGGTGGATCACAAATCCCCTATTAAGGTGGGGTGTTTGGTCTTATTGGTTTTACTTGGAAATTGGATCTTGGTGGTGGTTTACACCATTGTGTTCTATATTCCTTTGGGCTATGATTTGAATGATCTGAGAGGCTAGTTTGTTGACGCCTAGCCCATTCAAGTAATGTTCAAGTTTGGGTTTTTGGTCCTGGTTAAAACTAGGTTGTAAAAGGGTTTCAGGCCCTTGCTTATTTGTATGTTGTAGTGTGTGTAGTCTTACTACTCTTTTAGAAGTTTTTGTGGGGCTGCTATTGGTCGATGGTTTATATTATTTGCATCTTTCTTTTCTATGTTAGGTTGACAGTTCCCTTCAAAACTGTTATGTACAAGGTTATGGGCCCCTTCAAAACCCACTTTTACCCCTAATAAAAAATAATCCAATATTACTATTAGAGGATTTAATAGTGTTAGTATATATTTTTTGGGTACTATTACTCTTCCTATCATGATTGATCTGGGTACTTTAGATAAATTATTCACAATATAGTCACAACCTAAGGGCCCCAAGAAATACTATTCAACTATGTACCCATACAAATAACCACTTAAAAGTAGAATAAACACCCCAAATAATACCTTATTTACTCTAAGAAATCCCTTAGTAAGGGAAAAACCTATCCTCTAATGACCTCTTATTTTATAATTTTGTCAAACATAATTATAATCTACCACAATAGATTTTCTCATATACATAAATATATAGCCTAGAACACCACTTCCAAACTTTCCATATGGGCTATAAAATAATACTATGGGATCTTTACATGACCCACTTACCTAATTATACTCCACATAATACTCATTTTTGTCCCACTCACCTTGAAATCCTCACTTTTCTCCTTCTTGTTACTACAAATCTACTACATTCCTTAAAGTCTTCTTTGCTTAATTCTAATTGTCTTGAAATATCATATTTACATATTTTTCTAGCTTACCAAATAATCCACATTAGCCTCGAGATGGTACAAATATTGAAAACACATGAAACCTATCATCAACCTATAAACAATAATAAACTTATAAATTCTAATAGTCCAATGATTGATTATCTCTATATGATTCATTACACATCTTCCCAATAGTCCATTCATCCTTCAAAAATATTTACCCTTTGGCACAAACCCAAAATAATCCTTCAAAAATCATAATAATTCCAATTGAACATATTTTTATCCCATAGACTCTCATTTGCTAAATCATGAAACCAAACTCATCCAAATCATCTTAAACCTTATCGGAAGACCAATCAATTACACATAGAACTACCACTAAAATTACATCCCTTAATTACCTAATGCAGTGCAATGCATCTAATTTTACTCATCATATATTGTTAAATATGTATCAAACACATGATTTACCTTTTATTCTTATCTCTCTCAACACAAAGTAGAGACTCCACGAGCCTCTGAAGATTCCCCTACATTAGAAACCTAGGGTAAATAAAAAAAGTGAGTCCCTCATTTTCTAGGGTAGCTCACCTTGGCATAGGAATTCCATCTAATTATTTCCTTTTCTCATTCTTTCCACCTCCCTATATATTATTCCATCATCTACCTTGAGCACTACTTTTACCCCTCTCATATGTTGTTTTGTTCCACTATTTGTCCTCCACACTACTTTCCCTTGTCTTTTATACAATCACACTTGCCACTTCCCCTTTCTATCAACTATCCCCTCACATTTATCAATGTCTTTTATAATTGTCACATTTCCTTTCATTTATATTCAAAATATATATTTTCCTCAATGCAACCTTGTTCATTTATGTTTTTCTATAGATTGGTTCCTCTTGATAACCTCCTTTCTCACCACCAACTCTTTGCACTACTTATTTTTTATTTGTGGCGCTTCCACATATTATAACAATACCACATGACTTAGGAATCAATTCATATTTCTCCTCCTTAGCACACACACCTATGTTGTTGAAAATGTCCTTCATTCTCCCTTAAGGGAATCAATTTTTACTTCTAACCATCCTTCCATATAGTATATGTGTTATTCCTCCCATAATACACTACATACCTATTAAACTTCCATGGCCTCCCAAATAGATAATTTCACACATCAATTAGTGTAATATCTCACAAGAACTCATCATGATATGCTCTAATGTTGAATCTCACCTAGCACTATTCCTCCTCAACCCCAATGTGTCAACCATTTCTATTAGCACCAATTGTTTTCCTTCCACTATCTACCAACATAGTATAGCTTTTACAACTTTCCCTTAATGGATTCCTAAATAGAACCTTTCTCTATTTTAGTTCACCCCTCTTATCGTACTTTAGAGATATCTACAAAGATTAAAAAAATCCGCATCCCTAGGGCCCCTCTCTTAAGTAAGTGACCTCTGATCACTAAATTTATCTCATGTTGTTTTCCACCCATTATACTCAACACTCAAATTCTATGTGTCCTTCCTTTCCACACATAAATTAGGTTCCTCTAAAATATTTATTTATTTTCCTCCCACATCCTCTTCTATGGTATTTGGGATATCCTACACCTCTATGGTGGTTATCTTCTACTCTTTCATCTTTTTGGTAACTTCCACTGCCATCTTTTCCCTTCTAGTAGTTGTTGTAGTCATCTCCCTTATTTTTACAATCATATTCTTTTTCTTTGTGGTATTGGCTACCCTTCCTTGGCCTCTTGTACTTTCTCACATAACAGTGCATCTCATCTAGTTTCTCTAGTTCTTCTCATCTCTTCCTATTTAGTAGTTATGTTTATCCTCTTTTTTTGGTTCAACTTATTCTTGATGGTGAGAGCTAGTTGGTAGGCCTACTCTAATGTATGGATATTCCAGATACCCAACTCCTTGATGGTTTCCCTTAATCCATTGACATACTTCACTACCTTCTTATTCCCCTTCTCATGATGACCGACCCTAATTGTTAGCCTATAATAGCCCTCATTTTATTCTTTCACCATAATCTTTCCATTCCATAAATTATGTAGTTCCTTTAATAACTTTGACTGGTAATTAGCTTATATAAATTTGAACTTCAACATTTCCACTATCTATTCCTAGCTCATAATATCAAGCCTCCCCATTCTACTTCTTTCTAATTGAACATCATTCCACCATATTGTTGTATGGCCCAAGTTAGTTAATTTTTATAAATTTTACCTTATTTAGGTCCATAATATCCTCATATTAAAAATATTATTCTAGATATGTGATCCAATCTATCAATTTATTAGGATCCAAATTCCCAAAGTAGTTTGGTATGTCCACCTTTTTCCTCTTACCAATACTAGAAATGGCCTTCAAAATTCAATCCTCCTTATCTTCTTCACTTCCAATTGATTCTATGAGATCCGCTACCTCTTCCTCACAATGGGTAAAAACACAGACTTGTGTCACACTTTTAGCCAACAAAATATATTCACCCTAATTAGTTTCAAGTGAACATTTTTTCCTAAAACCACATGGTGTATAGGTGGCAGATAGAGTTTTGAGTGAAACCATTTCTCCTAAGACTATAAAATATTTTTTTCCCTCCAAAAATTTGAACCGCAATTGAATTTATGTGTAAAGTTTTGAGAATACCTAATTTTTAGCCTATAAGACCCCTCATTGTATTATTTTACCATCATCTCTCCTTGCTATAAATTTTTCAATTCCTTTAAAAACTCTAATTTGTAATTAGCTAAAATGATTTGAACTTCAACCTTTCCACAATCTAGTCCCACTTCATAATATTGGGCCTCCCTATTCTATTTATTTCTAATTGAGCTTCATTCCACCATATTGTTGCATGGACCTTTAGTTTATTCTTTATAAATTTTACCTTTTTAATGTCCATAATATCCTCATATTCAAAATAATACTTTATATATGTGATCCAATCTATCAATTACTTAGGATCCAAATTCCCAAAGTAGTTTGGTATGTCCACCTTTGTCCTCTTACCAATACTAGAAGTATGATGGAGACAATAAAAAATGGCCCTTGGGGAACTATGCACTAAGATGATGGCATAGAAAAGGAAGAAGATATAAGAAGACATGATTGTTTAGGAAAATCAAGTGTAGTTTTAGGAGAATGAATAAAATGAATAAGGGATGAAGGATAAATAGGGTGCAAGAAATAATTAGAGAGAGAGTAAAATTGGAGGAAGATAGAAAAGAGAGAATGAATGAGGTATCTAGCATAAATGATGGGAGATCACCAATTGGTAGAATCACTAAGGCCACAATATAGGGATACATAGAAGATGAAGATGTAAGTGTTTGATAGTATGAAAGAGAGAAAGAGACAAATATGTCCTAGAGGGTAAGGATGTTTGGGTAGGGGAATCTAACATCAATTTTTTGAGGATAAAATTAAGAAGAGGGTGTTGGTTTAAATAGGTGTTTTACCTATCTAGTCATTAGTTGGTCTTATTTACATGTTAAGTTTACTTAGGTCCTAGGAAGGAATATTTCTAGAAGGTGTTAGTTTCCATTATATATTATCTTATATTTTGAATTTTAACACATGTGTCATCATGACATAGGATTAAGACACTTGTCATAATATTATTTAATCCTATGTCTCACCTTGGCTATATAACCAAAGGGTTCTCATACATTGTATATTAAATTCTTAGATATTCAATTCCATTACAATCTTGAGCATTACATATTGTTCGTTTTGTGCCTTCATTGTCAACCAATATCCTTTCTATCTATCAGATCACGCATGGTGGAGCAAGCAAGAGTATTCAGTTCACACCAAGTTTTGTCATAATCTGGGATTTGCATAGCAAAGATTTAGTTGTAGTTGGGGAGGTTGATCACCAATCTCGAGTCTACACCTTCTCACATTATAATCCTAATGATTCAAAAAATGTTCACATTGAGGAATCTTGTGTAGAAACTTATGAGGAGATTCAGTATGGTCATTTGAATCTTGGTATTGTTTCATATACTGAGGATCTAGTGACGTGCTAATATTCCATCTCCTTCATCTATTGTTGTACCTGAGGATGCTTGTGTTGCCAAAGATTTGGCTCCTTGTGATTCAATGCAATAGGACATACATTGTCTTCCAAAGTTGGCTACTTGGGATGAGTACTTGATAGAAATTGTTGGTTTGTTTTATGAATCCCACATTTCATATTTGGGAGACATCATTGATAACATTCATCTTCTCTTTAATGAAGATGATCCTTATTCAATTGTTGTGAGGGAGCACTTTGACCCTCTTGTCCATTCTCTACGTGATAATTATTTGTAGTTTGGCATGAGTGTTGATTCTTTTGGACATCATTTGGAGGAGGATTCTTTATCTTTGAAGGAGGTATCTTTGTCTTTGGATTATTTTCTACAATCATTTCTAGGAGATTCTAAATTGTCATTTTTGATAGTGTGGCCTAGAATGCCCATTTGGAGGGTGATAGCTTTTGGCATCGATATGGAGAAACTTGAGAATTCCTTAGAGACATCACATATCATATATCTTCCCACGTCTTCCTTTCAAGAATGGGAAGACATTTTGCATACCATCTTAGTTTTTTTTCTTCCTAATGGGAGGAACGGTGCTCAACATTTTGGATCATCTTTAGCATTCAATGTCAAGCTTCTACCATCATTGCAAGAGACTCAACATTGAGGGGGGTTGCATGATCTATCTTCTTCTTCTCTCTTATGGGGGTAATTTTTCCTTGAATGGAGTTTTTTCCTTCTCATTCGTCAATGAGAGAATTTTCTTTTTTGATCTCTCTTTTGGGGAGGAGTTTTGTCCCACTAGGTTTCCTCCTTTTCTCCATTTATGAGAGATTGCATTTGCATTTGTACATGGGTACCTAATATGGCCTCATAGGTGAGACCCATCTTTTTGTCATTTGCATAATAATCTACTACTCCCTAAGTTGCACTTAAAGGGGGTGTTGGTGTAAATAGGTGTTTTATCTATCTAGTCATTAGTAGGTCCTATTTACATGTTAAGTTTACTTAGGTGCTAGGAAGGAATATTTCCAGAAGGTGTTAGTTGTAGTACCCCTCCATTTTGCTTGTGTTTTCTGTTAGCATGTTTTTACATTGATAGACTTTGGTACTTTGTTTTGGACTTTAGAGCGACAGTGGATTCGTTTTGTGATTTGATGATACATTGTATGGTGATAATTAATTTTTGACATGCTTTATGTTAGCGTAGATGTTTCCTTCAGATGTTATTGCTATATATATGTTTATGGTAGATTAACTGTTATTTAATTGTCAGTTTGATGTGACGTGTATTGGTGTGGAGAATGGAGTTGCATCACTCGCTTGCGAGTGCCCTGTGATTTCCATGATTTTCTCCGCACTGTGTGCTTGTATAATGGATTATATATATATGTATGTCATTTGTTTGATTGTAGGATTGCAGGTACATGACACCGACTCCACCTGGTTACTCAGGTCTGAGCGTGTCAAGACTCAACGGAAATGTTGATTGGGAGGTAGTAACAAGGTTCTTCCTAGTCTAGTCTTAAACCCAGTTACAAGTATGTTGTCAGTTTTAGTCTGGAGTCTTTGGTGGTCTTGTTTGTGCCTGATTGGATTAATTGTTTTGAAAGGAAAAATTTGTTAATTTAATGATAGTTTATTATTCTTTAATTTACTGTTTATTTAAATTAATTTTAAACATTGAAAATAAAGTTTTACGATTTATTTAATTAATTAATTAGTTTGTTTGGTTAAGTAATTTGATCACTTAGATTAAAATTATTTAATTAAATTAATTAATTAATTTAATTAAAGTTATTTTAATTGTGTGAATAGATTTATTTTAAATTAAATTATTTTGTGGGAAATGGTATTTTAATTGTTAAATAAATAAAATTAAATAAGGAAAAGGGAAATTGTATTTTGAAATTTGAATTTTTTAAATTCTTTAAATGCATGAATTCTTGATAAGGAAGAAAGAAAGAATCATCCGAGAGGTGGTTAGAAGATATTTTCTTCTCGACATGTGTGGTAGTTAAATTAATTGCTTCTTGTTGAGGATTCTCTCGGAGGATATTATGTGATTTGGGGAAAATAGAAAATTACTTCACGAGAAATGAAAAGAACAGGGTTCTGTTAAAAAAATTGAATTTGAGAAAATTTGTGACTTCCTCTGTGATTTGCTTAATATTTCTAGAAGTAGTCTTGGAATTGTTTCTGTTGGGTATTTGCATTCTTCTGGATATTGGTTTACTGGAAGGGCTTTGAAATTTGCACACAACAAACAAAGTTTTTCTTCTACAGCCAAGTTCTTCAAGCTACAGGAATACAGGTATTTCCCTTTGTATTTTAATTTGTTTACTTTTGAAAAGATTGCCTGTGAAAAGAAATTTTTGTTAAAACCCTTGTTCTTCTCGGTAAATTGTTTGTTGGAAATCTTTCTGTAGAGATTTGTTGATTTTTGTGGGAATTTCAAGAAAACAAGGATATATAGTGAAATCAGAGAAAATAATAGAAGAAAATTCAAAAGGGAAACAGATGTATGCTATGTAGATTTGTAAAATAATATTTCTCTAATATTTGGTGAAAAGAAGCCTCTGAAAGATCTTACCGGAAAAGACTATTGAGAGTATTTGAGTATTTTAAATTATGAAGGAAATTGTTTATTATTAAAATGGAATTGAAACCCTTTTTGGTTGAATCAGAATTTTAAGAGGAAATAATTTTGTACAATGATAATTTTCTCAATTACCTGTAGCAAATTCTGTTGAAATTAGTTGCCAATCTGAGTAATTTTATTTATTAAATAAAATTATCTATATATTAATATATGTATATGTATAATTGAAAGATATACATATACATAAATCAATATATATATAAACTTTTAGATTGACAAATTCCTTTGATGAAATTCTTTATTTTATTTTATTTTTATTTCCGAACGTGAATTTTCGTACAGGAAACGCCGAAGAAATTTTGGATTTTAATTGAAATAAAATTTAATTTATTCGTTTTGTTACAATGGGAAGGGTCGGGACTACCCCACGACTGACCCCCATAGGGGAGCCGGCTGTGAGGGCAGCGCCGGCGCTGCCTTCATAGTCGTTCCCTCCCATGGAGGGTTCGGCTATGTAGATAGCCGACCCTGCCCCTTATACTTCTTTTAAAAAAAAAAAAACCTTTTTAAATGATTTTTAGTTTATTCTTTAATTTATAACTTTAATATTATATATATATTTGTCATATATGATATATACTATTTAATAGATATATTATATATGTAATGTATATATATATATATGTATGTATTAAAAGTATAAGTTATAATATGTGCATTTTTTTTTAGGAATTATAAGTTTAATTGGATAATCCAGAATATCTATTTATTTAAATGGATAATTAATTATAATGTTTTCTTGTGTATTTATTTGCATGAATGTTATAATGTTAAATGGTATTTAAAAAATATTATTAAAAGATAATCAATAATGAAATGTATAAAGTAAAGAAAACAAAATTTCATTATTGTACATGATTATAGAATCGAGAAGAATATAGATCCAATTTTTATATTGATTGATAAATGAAATTATGTTTAGTTAACTAATTTCATGCTTCTATTATTTGTCTTGACTAGATTTAGTAAATCCTAATGTAGATTCCTATTGTTTCGATTTGCTTTAAATTGTGTTCCTTTTATTGGGAAAATTGAGAATGTATTAGAAGTACAAGTCTTCCAGATTAGTTTGTCTTTAATGTGGGAATTGTAATTGTTTAAATACAATCCTTGTGTTGACTAAGGTAGTGTACATGGTTTTGCATGGTGTTTAGACACCTGGTTTTATGAACATAGACTTGATGTTTGTTATGACATGTGAAGAATTATATGACGTTTCTTGTGCACTTTGTATACCTTAGTTAGTGAACTTAGATACTTTGTGTTATTTTTAGGGGAGTGGCTCTGTGTGAGAGCCGACACACAAAGTGGTGTCTGGGTAACTCATATAGAGTTAGTAAGTCAGTGAAAACTAAATCAACACAATGGGTATTCTAAAATATTTAACTGGATTAATAAGCCTCGCTTATAGACTCGAGGGCTAGTTCAGTCTTAAGAATAAGTTGAGAAGGCCTGGAATGGCAAATCAATATCTTGTTATTTTAAAAGATATTTGATACCGCAACAGTTTGCATGAGGGGCTGGGTTTCGTAAGAGGTTGCCAGGGTAACCCAAGTTGGGGTTCGGAACCTAGGAAGAAACACTAGGGTAACCTATGCAACATTATGATGACACTCCACCTAAAATAACAGTAACCTTGTGAGCTTAGTACATTGATTATCCCGATTCTGGAAGCAATGTAACCAAAAGTTAAGTGTGTACTTGTATGGATTTTCTTAAGTTTTTACTTGTGTCTAGGGTTTGTAGGTTATGTCTAGGGAACCTTATTACTGTCTCCTAGCATGGGGGGTGGACCTACGGGTACCACATGGTTGGGTGGAACGTGCACCTTTCTCTATTGGGTCCCCAGTTTATGATCATGGCAATGAGAGCTTCATGGATGGAGAGCTTGTATTTGGATTTATGTGTACTTCCTTAATTGTATCATTGGAAATCTTGTATTTGTAACTTTCCTCAATTGTATATGAGGTGAACATTTGTAATATGTAATTGTAAACTATTATTTGATCTACCTCATTTGAAGAATGAGTATTGTAATATTCTTTTTAATGCAATGTAAGAATCTTATTTGAACTTTATACTTTCATGGAGGGAATTCAAATGTTATGCAATGTTTACTTTTAAGTTTATGTTATCTAAATACATGCAATGCTAAATACTAAAGTCATCTATGGGATTCTCAAGTAGTGTGTCGTCTCGTAACTTAGAGAATGTATGCAACTAATAAAGTTAATATTAATACTTTTAAAAAAAATTATCACACTTTCGTAGACAATGGATTATTCTTTAGGTAACAAGACGGGGCATTACATTAGTTATCATTAGATCTTATCTTATCTTTTGACTTTTAACACGTGTCCTAGATAGTTATGATATGTTGTCAGGATTAAGACACTTTTCATAATCTCATTTAATCCTATGTCTCACCTTGGCTATATAACCAAGGGGTTCTCATGCATTGTATATTGAATTCTTGGATATTCAATTCCATTGCAATATTGAGAATTGCATATTGATCTCTCTTGTGCTTTCATGAAGTTCCTATATCTTGGGTGGCTATAATCTTCAACCAAATCTTGCATGGTGTAGAGTTATTTTATACCAATTCTTAAAAAGGGGTGGAGAAAATTTAAGTCCTTGGAATCAATGGATTATTACCAAACTATGGAGAAATCAAAATGAGACTCAATTCCTTATATATTGAAGATATGAATTCACGAGATGAATAGTAGGAAGAGAAAGAAATTTGAGAAGTGGAAGATAATTTAATGAAGGTGATAAGCTAGGAGAGAAAAAGTATAGAAAAAGGTAATTAATAGAGGATGAGAGAGTTAAGAAATTATAAAGTATGTGATCCCTCACATCAAGAGATCCCATGAGGAAATGACCCTCCATGATCACATGTCATACCCTGATGCCACTTAATAAAGAGGAGATAAAAGTCTTGAGGAGATAATTTATGAGATAAAGAGAAAGAGATAAAATTAAGAATTATGAAGAACAAATATTAGTACAAAAACCACTAATACAATACTACAAAGAAAACTAAGAAAAGAGAGAAAAATTATTAAAGCAATGAATATGTTGAATAAGTTTTCCAAAAAATGATTTACTTTGAGAAATTTCCTAAATTTGATGTACTTAGGGATGTTCAGAATGATTTGGTGGAAATGGAGGAGATGTTTAAGGATGAGGATTTTTTTATGGAAGCCATAAATTATACATTAAAATTTGTTGTTGTAGGGTGGTATATATGGAGCACAATAAAGAGTTTGATAAAATGTAGATATATAAAATATTATAAATATTATGGTAGGATAGTACTTATAATGGATCTTGTGATCCAAAGAGACATGTTGGACTAAAATTAGAGTAGAGAGTTGACAAAAATGGGTCCAATTCTTTTATTATACTTTGGGATTGTATGCTCATTCTTGATTTTTAAATCAAGAATTACAAGGAAAGGAAAGTGATTAGGAGAAGCTAAAAGAATAATTTTCTACAACCTTAAAATTTAGTGAGCTAGAGAAAAAAAATCAATTAAGGGGTCCCCCCACCATTATATACCCGTATGAAGAAAATAAGGAGAATTGGAAGGATTAGTGGAATAGTGAAGCAAGAAAAGAATGGTCAAGAGAAGTAATAGAGGAACCTCAACAAAGAATAGAAATACCTAAGAGAAAGTTGTAGATTATTGAATAGTGTGATAATGAAACTTAATGAGGGGAAGAAAAAGAAAAATAGCTAGACTTTAAGGTAGAAAAGGACCAAGAGAATATGAAGGAAGAGGAACATAAAGAAAAACCATAAGAAATTTGGTAGTGGTATCACCCATAGCTAGCCACAATGTAAATAAATAAATAAATAATTCAAAATGAGTAGAATAAAATTTTATGACCATAAAAGTGGAAGAGGAAAATTAAGGAAGAATATTGATAAGAAAATATATAAATCCTAGAAGGATGAAAGAATACCAACTAAGGTCTATTGAGAAAATAAAGTTAAAGAAGAATATACCTAAAATAAAAATGTCATTACCATTAAGTTATGTTGAAAAAATAAAGGTAAAGGAGAAGATTCATATAAGGACAAGATGTTAATTAAAATTCATTAAGAAGATCAAAGTAAAATAGAATATACCTACGAGAACAAGACCACATTGACAAAGATTCATAGAAAAATTCAAGGGTAAAGATGAAGATATTACCCTTAATTTGGAAGTGGGTTAGGCATTAGAATAAAGGGGCCTGTCATAGAGCATAACCCCATAAGTAAAGAATAAGGTCAAATGCACAAATTAAAAAGAAAAATGTCAAAGAAAAGAGAGGCATAGTACAAATTTCCCCTCTCACTCAATAAAGGCCATCATGATTAACTCTTGAAGGTCACAATTGGTTTCACTCAATTATCTTGAGGAAAATATAGTGTTTAGGCTTAGGAAGAAAGTTGAAAGTAAAAAAGAGGTTGTGTTTAATACCACACATATAATTTGGGGCATTTTTAGATCCATATATTCATTATATACCACTTTAAAGGCCCTAAAACACCTCTAATATGCATAAATAGGTTATAAAAGAGTAAAATATCATAAAGGAAAAGGTTAATTCATGGGAAGAAGATAATTAAGTGTTATTATGAATGGATATGATGGAAAGGCATTATGAAGAGGCATTAACAAAAGGGAAAATTTGAAGGTAAGAATATAAAACATGTGAATTATGTGTAAGAATAAAAAATGTGATAAGTGAGAAAATCATGAGTAATGAATTATTAAAAAAGGTATAATACATTGAAGTATATTAATAAATGGTCCATGTGTATTGTTGTCTATATATGCATGTATATAATTTCTTATAATTTAGTTTCTTCTCATTGCATATCTAAGTTTTCCCTTTTCATTCAATCATACTAAGATTTACTACATATAAGAGAGTATAAAACCTTTGAGTCATGTCTAGTTTTTCCATTTGCAATCACTCCATGGTAAATGTACTTAAGGATACCACAACCATCTCAATTTTAAATCTAGACATGGACCTCAACCTCATGGATGATCATGCCTTTCTCCTTGATATACTCCTAGCTTTCAAATTATTCATGATGGTCATCATGCCTCATGATTTTCCAACCTTCACATGAAGGTTGGTAATCTCTAATTGTTCCACTATAAAATATTTGTACACTACTATCAACTATTGGAATATCATCATCCCAAAAGACATGACCAACCTCACATGTGCCTAGTGTAGCTCTATTTTTAATCACACTTGCTCTACTTGGGATGCATGTTTCTCTATATGTTATATCCCTTTATGTTTAGGTCGTATCCCTCTCATTGTGTAATGTGAGACTTTTTTTTGTCATACCCATGTATTCTTGACAAGGGAGCAACCCAAGACACAAAAATTTACACACAAAACGAGAGAGTAATTTTATTATTCAAAAAATTAACTTCTTACATGCAGAGGATCAAAAATCCTCAAGCTCTACAATACATGCTAGCTACATAAAATAAAAGTCACCACAGAATCCCCTTTCACAACATGCAAAATCTTTTTCTCCAAAAAGCTACAAAAATCAAAAAATACCCCCCATAAATAGCTTATTTTCCCTTTTAGAGCCAAAAACACTTGAATTATCATATTTTGGCAGTTTGGTGCCAAAAATTACAATTTGAAATTCAAAATTTAAAACATCATTCAAAAATCAGCACATTTTGAAAGTGTACCAACTTCTGGGAGCCATAACTTTTGATCCATGACTCTGTTTTTCAAACTGTTTGAACTGTCAAAAAAGTCTCAAAGTCGAGAACATGCTTGAAATCCACTATGCCGATTTTGGAAATTTTTGGGCTGTTTTGGGGCAGTTTAGTGCCTCAAACCTGATCTAGAAGGTTTTCAGGTGCATTTCTGGAAGACTGAAACTACAATATCTTTCAAACCGAGAATGCTCTCGGCCTGATTCTTTCGCCAATCTTCTTATTTTTCCATTTTGAATCCTCCCATATATTTTTGTCCCCAAACACCTTCAAATTCCAATACCTGCTAAAAATAGTAGTTGACCAGAAAAAACAGAAAAGAAAAACTGAAAATGGGGATTTACATTATGACAAAAAGGGTATCCAGAAATGCAAAGACATCTACAAAAGGCTAACCAAAGGAAACATAAATGGAATGCATATTTTTGGGTGATGCAAGATTGCCCTTACACCACTGGATGCCCTTGCATCAAACACCCAAGGTAATTTGAGAAGTGACCCCATCCTATCTTAGATGGTTGAGGAAAACCCAAACAATCAACCTCTACCTTAGATAGCCAAGATGAGTCTTCCACAGGCCTTCCTCTCCACTTCACCAGATATTCTTCATATTGCCTATTTCTGGTACTCCTCCCCACACAACTATCTAGGATTGCTTCAATCTCCTCCTTCTCTGAAGTAGATGTTGGAATGCCACACTATTCCATTGTTGGTACTTCATCTACGCCACCTTCATAATACTTCGTCAAATCTGAAATGTTGAACATAGGGGAAATGTTGACTCCATCTGGCAACTCTACCTCATATGCGTTCCCTGAATCATGCCTCTTCAAAATTTTACAAGGACTGAACTTCTTCATCTTCAATTTGTTATAGGTTCCCACTGGAAACCTTTCTTTCCTTAAGTGGACCATCACTTCATCACCTACCTGAAACTCCTTATTCCTCCTCTTTTCATTTTCCTTAGCCTTATACTACATATTCATCTTATTAATATGTTATATTACCTCTTCATGTACATTCTTGATGTGCTCTGCAAAGTCTTTGGCTTCAACACTAGTCTTCTTCTCTTGGTCCATCTTCCTTAATTCTGGAGCAATTTTGAGACTACCTCCATACACAATTTGGAATGGTGATCTTCCTGTACTCCTATTGACATAATTTTTGTAAGAAAATTTTTCCTAGGGTAAGATTAGGTCCCATCCATTGGGTTTATCTCCTACCAAACATCTTAGTAGGTTACCCAGACTTCTGTTCACAACCTCACTCAGCCCATTAGTCTATGGATGGTGTGCAGAACTAAACTTCAACTCTATCTTCAACTTTTTCCACAAGGTCCTCCAAAAGTATCCCACAAACTTGGTATCATGATCTAAGACTATACTCTTTGGAAGACCATGTAGCCTCACCACCTCTCTAAAGAACAATTCAGCGATGTGAACTGCATCATGGGTCTTCCAGCATGGAATGAAATGCACCATCTTAAAAAAATTGTCAACTACCACAAACACTAAATCATTCCCTCTTTGCATCCTTGGAAAACCAAGAACAAAGCCCATACTTATATCTTCCCAAGGCCTCTCTGGTACAGGTAAGGTCTAATACAACCCTATATTTTGGCTCAATCCCTTAGCCATCTGGCACACCCTACAACTCTACACAAAATTCCTCACATCTTGTGACAACTGAGGCTAAAAAATATGCTCAATGATAATGGCAATAGTCTTATCCCGACCAAAATGTCCTGCCATTCCTCCACTGTGCTTCTCCTTTATCAGGTTTTGCCTCATGGAACTCCTCGAAATACATAATTGGATTCCTTTAAACAACATGCCATCCTAGATTATGAAATCTAGCCACCTTGTCCTGTCAACTGTAACAGGCTCCTTGCAAGCTTTCCAAGCCTCTACAAAATCAGGATCCTTAGGGTACAATTTTGTGAGTTCATTGAACCCAACTACTTCAATCTGTAACCCTATTTGACCTCCCACTCCTATGTTTTAAAACAAAGGTATAGCTTTGCAAAAATTCTACCCATTTCATATGCCTCTAATTTAATTTTCCCTTGACTATTTAGGTACTATAATGCTTGATGATCAATAAACAAAACAAACTCCTTCGGCAATAGATAATGTCTCCATTTCTTTAATGCTTGAACTATTGCATAAAATTATTGATCATATACAGAGTACTTTCTCTTTGCATCATTTAACTTTTCACTAAAGTAGGCAATGGGCTTACCTTCTTGGCTCAACACTACTCCAATGGCACAACCACTATCGTCACAATCCACCTGAAACACCTTATTGAAATTCAGAAGGGATAAAACTGTTTAATCTATCACTTTTTGCTTCAACAGATCAAAACTCTTCACTGCTCCAGTGCTCCACTTGAACTCTTTTCTATCCCCTCTCATTGTTTCAGTCAGGGGTGCACAAATACTACTGAAGTTTCTAATGAAGTTTCTATAAAAACTATCCAAACCATGGAAAGATCTCACCTCAGTAGCAATTCTTGGGGTAGGCCATTCCAGAATAGCCTTCACCTTCTCTGGGTCCATCTTGAGACCTTCTGTCGAGACAACAAACCCCAAGTACACTAACTCCTTCACAAAACTACACTTCTTTAGATTAATCAACAATTTCTCTTCTCTCAACTTTTCAAAGACTCTACGAATATGCATCAAATGCTCACCTAGGGACTTACTGAATATCAAAATATCATCTAAGTACAGAATAACAAAATTCCCTAGAAACTCTTTCAATACCTCGTTTATGAGTCGCATGAATGTGCTTGATGCATTGGTTAACCCAAAAGGCATGACTAACCACTCGTATAGAACCTCTTTGGTCTTGAAGGCAGTCTTCCATTCATCTCCCTCACGAATCCGGATCTGATATCCACTCTTTAGGTCAATATTTGTGAAGTACTACGCTCCACTCAAATAGCCCATCAAGTCATCCATCCTTGGCAGAGGAAATTTGTACTTGATTGTTATCTTGTTTATGGCTTGGGAGTCTATGCACATTCTCCACTCCCCATCCTTCTTTGGTGCTAGTACTACAGGTACTACACATGAACTTAGACTCTCTTAAATCAAACCTTTTCTCAACAACTCTTGAACTTGTTTGTTCAACTCCTCATTTTTTGCAAGAGTCATTTTGTGAGCTATCTTATTTGGAAAATTGGCTCCAAGGATCAAGTCAATCTGATGACTGATCTTCCTTACTAGTGGTAAACCCTCAGGTACATTATCAGAAACAATCTCCTAAAACTCACCCAATAACCTAGAAACTTCTACTGGCACATTCTCACTATCCTCTTTATCCCTTCTAGGAATCAATGCATAACACATACGCTCATGCTTCATGCCTTCTAAAAATTTCCTTCCATCAACATAACAAACCCTAGCACTACTGCATACCTTTTCTTCGGCCTCCTTCAGGGGTTTCAGCTTATGGAAAACTCCATCCTTCATCAGGGAATAAGTGTTTGCATGGCCATCATGTATAGCTCGCCTGTCAAACTGCCAAGACCTCCCCAACAACATGTGACATGCATCCATGGGGATGATATCATAGAGTACCTCATCACGATAGCTCCCAATTTTGAACTTCACCAGGCATTGCTCATTGACCAGAACTTTTTGATCTTTCTGCAACCAGGCAATCCAATATGGATGTGGATGCCTTTTCCTCTTCAACTTTAGTTTTGCAACTATCTCTTCTGAAACCAGATTATCGGTGCTCCCATTGTCAGTAATGACATCACAACATTTTCCTTCACATTTGCACCTTGTGCGAAACAAATTCTTCCTCTATTCTAGCTCCTTCTCTTCAGTCACCAGGGCTCTTCTCACCACTAGGGCTTATCCCCTTTTAGCATCATCTGAATTTTTAGATTAAGCCTCCTCATCTGCATGTGCAACCCTTCCATGACCTTTTGGAATTTTGTTTGTCCTTCCTTGGTGTCGAGGGCATTCATAGGCTTGATGCCCTTCTTCACCACACTGAAAACAAGTACCCTTGAAACCACTTCTTCTGGATCCTTGTCTAGATCTACCTCATCCTCTACCTCTTTGATTACCACTATTTTGATCATGAGGGCAATAGAAATTATCACTCCTCTATCCTCGGTTAGTACCCACATCTCTATTTTTCTTCTCATCCTCATTCTAGCTTCCAGAAGATCTTCCACCACCCTTTCCACTTTGACCTCCTCGTTCTTTTTGCTTGTTATCAAATCTTTTGTTCAGCTTCTCTTCAACTTTCAGAGTGAAGTGGTACGCATCCTCAATGGTGGTCATTCTGACCAGGCTTAACTCCTCTTGAATACTCAGTTGTAACCCATTAAGATAACGGGCTACCTTCTCCTTGTTGGCCTCTACATGGCTTGTTCTAATTATCATCTTGTAAAAATATTCTTTGTATTCTTTCACAAATTTGCTCCCTTGCTTCAAACCTTGCAATTTCTTCAACAAATCTAACTCATAGTTCACTCGTATGAACTGCTTCTTCAATTTCTCCAATATGCGATCCCAACTGCTGATCTTTCCTTTTCCTCTTCGATTTCTCTCTAACTGGACCTCTTTCCACCAAATATTTGCATGGCCCTTTAGCTTCATTTTTGCAAACTTAACCCGATCTAGGTCCTCTACTTCTTCATACTCGAAATACTCCTCTAGCTTGTTGATCCAATCGATCAACTCTTCTTGGTCCAGACTTCTGGAATAACTAGGGACTTTTATTTTGAGTCTTTTTTCGATCTTCGAAATGGCCCTAATCAGCTGCATTTGATCTTGATCAATCACTTCTTCTTCCTCTTATACATCTAAATCTTCCACCTCTTCTTCATCCTCGCTTTCTTCTCTCCTTCTCGGGTGTAACCCTCTTCTCATTTGTTCCTACAATGCATAAATTTGTCTCTAGAGGGATTTGAAACCCTCGGCCGCTAATGGATCTCTTCCACCAGCATTTTTTCCACCTCTGCCACCTCTGGCACCACTGTGCCTACCAAGCATCACTCTTGGAGGCATCTTGAATATCTCAAACCCACAACCACAGTTCTGGTGTGAACTGCCTCACGATCGGCGATCTATCCACATGCTCAAGAAAACCGCTCTAATACCACCTGACGAGGGAGCAACCCAAGACACTGAAATTTACGTACAAGACCAGAGAGTAATTTTATTATTCAGAAAATTAACTTCTTACATGCAGAGAATCACAAATCCTCAAGCTCTGCAATACATGCAAGCTACATAAAATTACAGTCACCACAAAATCCCCTTTCGCAGCATGCGAACTCTTTTTCCCCAAAAAGCTACAAAAATCAGAAACCCCCCCCCCCTCCCCATAAATAGCTCCTTTTCCCTTTTGGATCTAAACAACATTTGAATTATCATATTTTTGCAGTTTGGCGCCACAAATTACAATTCAAAATTCAAAATTTAAAACATCATTCAAAAATTAGCACATTTTGAAAGTGTACCAACTTCCGAGAGCCATAACTTTTGATTCGGGACTCTATTTTTTGAACCGTTTGAACCGTCAGAAAGTTCTTGAAGTCAAGAATGTACTCAAAATTTTCTATGCCAAATTCAGCAAGTTTTCAGGCCATTTCGGGGCCGTTTAGTGCCTCAAACTTGATCTCGAAGGTTTTTAGGTGCATTTCTAGGAGACTAAAACTGTAATATCTTTTAAATTGGGACTGCTCTCAGCCTGGTTCTTTCGCCAATCTTCTTATTTTTCTGTTATGAATCCTCCCATATAATTTTTGTCTCCAAACACCTTCAAATTCCAATACTTGCTAAAAATAGCAGTTGACAAGAAAAAATAGAAAAACAAAAAAGTGGGAATTTACATTATGACGAAAAGGGTATCCAGAAATGCAAAGACATCTACAAAAGGCTAACCAAAGGAAACATAAATGGAATGCATATTTTTTGGTGATGCAAGATTTCCCTTACACCATTGGATGCTCCTGCATCAATTCTTATGAACATGGCTCATGGGATTAAAAATTAAAGAAAATCAATTATATGCACATGATCTCTCACTATGCAGTTTACCAATAAATTGTAGAAATGCCACAAGTCAAATGATTTATTTCCAAAGAAATATATCCAACCATTTCACCTACACTACCTATATACCACACATAATCCATATGTTAGGGTATTTAGCATGAGATTTCTTAAGTATTCATACTATAAGAGAACAAATGAATTAATATTTTGAGTTAGAGTACTACTAAATACTTAGATCATTACCCTTGTCCCCTCCAATCTATTATAATGGGGCTACATATAATAGTGCATCTCCTCCAACTACCTTTATAGCCTCACTACCATCTACTATTTGTGGTGGTTCACCCATCGCTAATCTTATTCCTCAAACATCTCGTCTTATACTTTAATCTAATGGATATGATGGCAAGGGGCATATCCTTTTCCAATAATCTCTTTGTATTTCTAACCCTCATGTCATCCCTAATTTAAACTCTTACTATCTCATTTAAACCCATTATCATTGGCAAGTGCTTGGGTGGAAAATTATGGTCTATATATCCACCCAAGCTTGAATAGTGAGTATTTATGCCTCCTATATATTTGAGACTATGAGGAAACATCCTAGTAGATGTAAAAATATATAAGTACTTCATAATAAAGATTATTCAAAATATGTGGACATCCTTCCCTAGTACAATTAAGATCATTTAATCCTTCTCAACTAATGTAGGTGATTAAACCATCCTTGCATGTATCTTTATAAAGGCCATGTATTATCAGTTCAAATAATCTATAAAAAACGGTCCTTCATCTAAACAATGTAGTCCTCTCCCTCAAAATACTCATCCAGTTAGTGTCTTACCTATTTGATCTTAATCTATTAGAATTTATATGTATAGGCACACATGGGGGACATGGTATCATGATTTTCTCCTAGGTCCAATACTAAAGAAGTGTTTTGGCCTAAAGATGCATTCCCTATGTATCAATAAACCAATGTAGAGCATCATAAGGATGAGCCAACATAAATCTGCATGGATTATTTAATGGTGTATTTATTATGGCCCTTATATTACTAAGACAATATTTATTTCTATTATTATGATGGATACTATATTTACAAATTATCTTCACATGCATTATTCCTTGTTATATATATCACTTTAAGTAGCCATAACATTTGATTATTTCATGTGCTTTTATCCTCAAATTCTTAGACTATATATTGTTAATCATCTTGCATGCTAGAATTATAATTATTTACATCCCACAAAATGTGTTTCATTGAGATTTCCCTAAGATTACTTTCCTTGCCCTTCTTAATTATTGTTGGCATAAGCTTATCATTAGGATCAACCTTGGGGCATCTCATTCATTTGTCTTTATGTTCTTAGATTATTATATTTATTTTTTATTTGATATGAATGATGTTCCTTTCGTAATGTTATCTATTGATATTTATTACATGTTTACATGTAATGTTTTTAATTGTATGGTTAAAATAAGTTTTGAAGGGTCTTTGGAACCCTTTATAAAAAAATTCAACTAGCACAAAATCTAGACAACATTGAAACTACAACCAAGATGCCCCATTACAACAACACCCCACAAAAATAGCCAATTGGATAAACAATGCTTAGCCCCCACATGACAACATTCACACCCAAAATGTGAGAAATAGAACCATGTATATGAATATTATCTTCCTTCTTTGGACAATTTGAATAGTATTCCAAGACACACCATTTTCTAAATCCTCAAATCAGGAGGAAAGGAGAGGAGAATCCTTTATTGTCACTTTGACCTACTCCACTTTCTGTCAAGAATAAGGGCATCTAATCAAAGAGGACACAAGCTACATAGAATCCAAAGGAATTAAAGGAGCAACATTGACTAAATCCTTAGAAACAAAAGGATTAACTATGTCAAGAGAAGAAGAAAGCATCAATTCAATGCCAACTAAATACAGAACTTCCTCTATAGTAATCTCATCACAAATTGGAGGGGCCTCAAGAGCCCCACAATCCTCATAGTAAAAAATTCCATTAGTTAAGTGTTCAAGATGAGCATTTGATCACCAAGTAGCTAAGCCCACCAAATTACAATTAAAGTGGGAGTATTTAGAAGCCAGGTATCCAATAGAGAAACATCTTCTATAATGGAAGGGAGGACCCACATAATCCCACATATAAGTTTATGGCATATCTTCTAACATAAGAACAATTTCCCATGGAAGAGCCTTGTAAATGTCAATATTAAACAAAATGCAAGCATAGGTGGTGTGGCCAAAATTTGAAGCAACATCAACCTCAAGAAAATGACCAATCACATTACCATATCTTTAAGGAAATAAATTCCCTAAAAATTGAGGAGATTAGGCAATCTAACCCAAATCAACATGATTTTAAGAGGTTCAAAAAGAGGGATGAAAGAGGGGAACTATAGCTTCAATGAAAGGGAATTTTGATCCCACATCCATAACCTACCATCCAAAACTATTTCTTTAATCCTCAATAGATTGAAAAGCCATAATAGGAAAACCCCTAGTGCAAGGATAGAGCTCAATTCTACCCTTTTTAAGAGGCCTTCAAGAATCCAACACCCATTGATTCAAGTCAAGGAGAGAGGGACATAGTTGGTTGAATATACTAATTAAGTCAATATGAGAAAATTTATTTTCACCTTCAATTACATCTTATCCTTAGACAAGGATAGGGGCAATTTTGAACAACACAAAGGCATCTTACAATGCATATGGCTTGAAGAAGGGGCCCTGCACTAGCCATAATAGCAAACAAAACTTGATGAGATGTTATAGTAGAAGAAGAAGCCAAGCTATTATGGGTTACAACTACAAGAGTAGCATCATGACCCAATGAGTTCTCCAATGTGTGAACAAACACTCACCAACCTAAGCCCCACAGACACCCAAACTTGCAATGAGTCATGGGAAAATTTTATTTGATTTTAGCAATAGGGTTCTCGACATAGGCAAAAGAGACACTTACACAATGTTATCTATTACATGTTTATTATGTTTAATATGATGTTGTCTTTGACAATATTACACTTCTATTTACATGATGTTATAATTTTTCCCTTACTTGCAATTTCTTACACCCTTTATACACAATGAATTAGAGGGGAAATATTAATAACATTTACCCACAAATTTAATTGTAGTGATGCATTTATGATAGTTATAATCATGTTCTAGTATTACATAGAATTTCATTATTGCATTTGAATATGTATGTTTATTCATAGTTATAACCTTATAATGTTATATGCAAAGTCAACTCTTGTTCCACTTGGTTAGACTCATTGATACTTTATCTACTTGGTTTGACACTTATATGTTTAGCTGGACTCCTTTACATTTTCTTGCATTCCTAGAGATGTACCACTTTCTATAATAGGTAGAATCTCTTGTCTTTCTCCTTTAAACTTGTATGAACATAATTTTTACCAAGTTGTGATTATGCTCATTTGTAGGGGCTTGACAAATTCTACTTGTTGCATTTTTTCTTATGTGCTTGTAGGTTCTCAAAATAGAGCACTTAGGGAAATGAGAGTACACACAATTGGCATCCATGACCTATATACTTTATCTAGATCCACATTCTATGTCTAAAAAGATTTAGTTTCTATTTTGGTTGCTTAATTTTACATTGACATCCATTCTTACATTATCTCACATGCAAGTCAAAGTGGAGGAAAAATGTAATGAAGGAAATTGCATACCCATGTCCTACATTTTTTCTTTGGTCTAAAACCAATAAGTTACATCTTTGCAATTGTTGGCCGCACATGTGACATTCTAGTGTGGGGGTGTCCTCAAACACCCGTGGAGGAGGCTCGACCCTCCACGATCTATCATAATTCTCCTTGTGTACGACTGTGGTCCTTCAGACATAAGGCTATCATCGGGAAGACTTGGTGTGTTGCGGGCATGACGGGCTCCTCCCATTGGCTACCTTGCCCATAACTCTACATATGTGGATTTGTGGTGGTGAAAGGAAATGATAGAGGGGGATACAGATCCCCCATAAAACCCTCTAAAAAGCTCGGCTTTCGGTGTTGAGAATAGCCATTCCTCCAAGAAGTTTCAGGATATTGTTGCAAGCGAGCGAAGTCAGCTTCCCTAGGGCACTAAGTTTGTGGCTAAAGTGGTTGAATCTCTATTGGATGATGGAGAAGAGGGACAAGGTAAGCAATGCTCGACTCCCCTCTTGAAATTTGTTTTGGTTCTGAACGAAGCCTTAGATGAAGCAATCTCTGAGGAAGATTTAAGGTTTTCAAAATCTGTAATATTTTTTGCGGTCGTAGACACCAATAGGGTTCCGGCTAGGAAATACATGGAAGAATGGTTTAAAAATGTTTGGGAATGAAAATTAGGGTTCCATTTCTATTTTTGTTGCATGGTTCAAAAAGGTTTATATGTTATTTTTTTCAATAACCCTAAATCTTAGCAAGAAATAATTAACAAGCAATTTTGGAATGTTGGGAAAGTCATTTTTTGTGCCCTAGCATGGCACCCAGAGGCATTGGAAGAGGAGGTTTTGGCATTGTCCAGCCCCCGATGGTTGGTAATTAAACATGTCCCCCCCCCCCCGTTCATGAAAAATTGTTCCACTAATGATAGAACCATATGGAAATGTTTTGAGAGTAGAAAAATCTCCTCTCCCACACTCATATGCGAGGGTTTTGGTTTCCTTGACCCCTAGAATGGATCTCCCAGAGATTCTGGAAATTAAACTAAAGTCGGGAATTATAACTTGTGCACTGGAAATCCTCGATGGACTTAATGCTTGCTATCTCTGTCATCGAGAGGGGCATATTAGAAGAAATTGTCCTCTAATAAAAAACTAAACTAATAAATATTCTACTTATGGCAGAAATAACACTAAAATGCAGCCCCCGCCAGGGACTGGGAGGGCTGAAAAATAACTCATGGAGAATTGAGGAATGTAGCCTAACCCCAGAGAAAGACAAATAGAATAAAGAAAGCAATGATTCTAAATTGGTGGACAAAAATGCTACCACCCAGATTGAAGATAGCATGTCATCCCTAATACAGGAAATGGACATAACCCTAGCAAACAATAACACTAAGGGGATAGATGTTAACAATAAGAATGAATGTAATTTACCTCCTTGACAAGATGAATTGAAAGAACCACCAAATAATGGTAAACTTAATGCACAACAACTAGCATTGCAGAAACTTAGACAAATAAAGAGGCCTAAAGAGAATAATAAAAATATATATGAAGGAAATTTATTCCTTCAATGATAAGTGTTTTAGAGGACATAGTGCAGGTGAGGATGAAGGAAGCCATGATGCCATGTTGCTTCAGGACACTAGGAAGAAAAAAAAAATTCATCCCAAAAAAGGAGACTTAGGATCTGAGAAGCAAGGGGACTGCCCCTCCAGGGCTATCGAGAGCTTAGAGAAATTGAATTCAGATAGTGATGATAAGAAATTGGAAAACCTCCAGTCTGAAGGAGTTGAGAAGGGTTTGAGGGCACTATTGGATTTCAATACTGTCTCCTTTGTGAATGGGAATGAGAAGGTGGATGAAATCTAGATTCCAGATAGTGTATTGTTAACACCTAACTCCCTTGATGGAGTGTTAATTTTGAATCGATTTGCCTCCTAGTTGGGCATGGATTTTGCAAATGGCCTAGGGATATTCTCTACTAGGGAAACCACTGATGGGGAGGAAGTTCCTATGGAGGTTCTAGTTAAAAGAACTAGGAGGTACAAAAAGAGGAAAGGAATGGATAATTCCAAACAACAGGAGGAGAAAGACATTAGTCACTTATTGAAAGATAACAAACACTTAGTGGGGTGACCCTACCACCCACTGCAAAAAGAGTGGAAGTAGAAAATAGACTACCTAAATGTTTTGATAACTTTAGGTGTGACAAGGGACCCACTCCCAATGAACAAAATAATGGAAATTAACTATCTTTCTTGGAATGTAAGGGGTCTTGAAACCCCAGATAGGAAACATATGGTCAAGAGACTTATCTCACAAAAGAAGGAAAACTGTCTTTTTACAAGAAGTCAAATCCACGGGCTTTGCCTTAGAAACTAGCCTGAAGGTGATTTAGAAGGATTTTTCTCAATTTGTCACCAATCATGAAAAAGGAAAGGGAGGGGTTGTAATATTAATGGCTAACAAATGGGCTCAGTGTGTGGAAAATCATGGAGTTTCTCCCTATAATCGAGCTACTTGGTTAATCATCAAGAGGAAAGATGACTGGTTTGGCATGCATCTATTCAGTCTATTCCCCCAATGATTATAAAGATAGTTCATGCTTCTTTGGAAATGGACGTATAATTTGTAGGACATCCCTTGGACAATAGGAGAGACTTTAAATTCATTGAAAAAGGTGGAGACAAATGGGGAGGAACTAGACATGAATGGAAAGAGAGAGAGAGATTCTATTGGCTAAGGCTGAAATCCAAGCTAAAACTTGAAGACCCCATTGAAGGCCAAAATAAAGAATGCAAAGACATTTGGTACACTTGGTGTAACTTTTAGAGAGGAGGGAGGAGAATATTTTGTAGACTAGACATATTTTATATCAATAAGGCCTTCTTCTCGACTACTCAAATTAAAGAAGGTTGCAAAGTGGAGGTCACCCCTTACTCTCTTTCTGACCATCACTCGATAAGGGCTAAGTTTCTTTTCAAGGAAGGAACAATAACAACTGCAGGCCCCAAAAATGAGTTTTGTCTCAACACCAGTCTACTCAAAGATGATGATTATAGAAATGCCTTAGCTTCTCTCAAGTCAATCGATAAGTGGTTGGATAGAGATTTATCCCCCATTGAACAATGGGACCTGAATGTTCAAGGATGGAAGGTCCTCTTTCAAACTATAGGGAGGAAAAGGGCCAATGATAGAAGAAAGGAGTCCCTCTTGCAAGTTAATCTTACCAAGCAGAATCTGAAGTCCAAGAAAACCCTAATGATAATCTCCTTATAGATAAGCTTGCACTGGCCAGAGTCAAACTAAGGAGACTCCAAGACAATAAGATTTAGGGAATAAAAGTTAGAGCCAAAATGAATTGGCTTGAGAATGGGGACAAAGGAACAAATTTTTTCTTCAGATACTTAAAACAAAAACATGCCAGAGAGTAGATTGATTAGATCAGTGCAAATGGCAACATTCTAATATAGAAAGAGGAGATAAGAGATCAATTTTTTATGTTCTATTAGAGTCTTTTCACCTCTGAAGGGGGTAATGAACCCTGCTCTAATGCTAGAGAGTATATCAAGAAAATCATGCCAAAAAGGATTAGTGATGAGACAGTTGTAGAGCTAGGAAGGGATATTTCCAAGGATGATATAATAAGAGCCATTATCTCTCTCAAAAATGATAAGTCTCCAAGATCGGATGGTCTCCCTGCAGAATTCTATAGGACCTTCATAGATTGGGTAAGTGAATATCTCTCTCAGGTGTATAAGGAGGCTGTTGAGAAAGGCACCCTAGACAAAAACATCAATAAAGGAATAATTTTAAGTTGATCCCAAAAGAAGGGGATAAAACCCTTATCAAGAATTGGAGGCCCATTACACTCTTGAATGTCTCTTATAAAATCTTGGCCAAAGTGCTAGTTGAAAGACTGGCTGGAATCCTACCCAACATCATCAACTCTACCCAAATTGGATTCATTAAGGGGAGAACATCTTGGAAAACCTTATCACAAGCTGGGAAGCCATGAATTGGGCGAAACACATAGGGCAAGATGCAGAAATGCTTCTTTTGGATTTAAAAAAATCTTATGATAGGATTGAATGGGATTTCATGCTCCTTGTTCTGGAGGCATTTGGATTCCCAAAGGCATTATTCCTTATGGTTAAAACCCTCTTCCAGGATGCATTTGTGCAGGTGGAGGTTAATGGAGTTCTTACCCAGGCTATCTCACTTGGGAGATCAATAAGACAAGTTTTCCCACTTGCACCAACCCAATTTGTAACTACCTCAGATGCACTTCACTATGTCTTAAGGGATAATTCATTGGTCACAAAAGTGAGAGGTATCATGGTACCTGACAATAGTGAGCTCATTAACCTTTAGTTTGTTGATGATACTTTTATCCTTCTGCACCTAGAAGAGGACAATCTTGCAAATTTAATGGGAAAGTTGGAAATATTTTGTATTGCTTTGGGGTCCAAAGTTTCCCCTACAAAGTCTTTCCTTTTGGGTTGGAAGGAGAAGCCTCCATATTGGGTTAATAGATATGGCATCTAATGGGGGGAACCCAAAAAGTTGATGAGATACTTGGGTATCTCGTTTGTAGTTGATCCTAACCTAAAAGAGATGTGGTGCTAGATCAAAGACAAGATAGAGACTTGAAGTTGGCCAAGTGGAACAGACAGTACCTATCATTGGTTGGAAGGCTCCAAATTTGTCAAAAAATAATGTCTTCTTACAACATTTAGTTTTCCTCGGTGCGGTTTTTTAGCTCCTACCAAATTAATGCTATCCAAAAAAGAATAAGAGAGTTTCTATGGTCAGATGGAAAAGGGAAAAGGAAAAAGACACTCAATTAAATGGGAGTGGTGCACCATATCAAAACATAGGGGTGGTCTTGACTTCAAAGATCTGAGGATTCAAGGCATTGCTTTGGCAACAAAATGGGTGATTGGAGCCATGGATGGTGAGGAACCATGGAAAGTGCTAATCAGGAAAAACATTACCAATGTTGTTCCTAAACAAGCTAAATCATGGAATTCTTTTCCTTTCAATGATATCTTTAGTAGTGAATGGCCTATGTCACCCGCAGGATCCAATGTATTTGGAACCATATGGAAGGCTTAGGAAACAATAAAAAAGAATCTATCCAACTGCCACTTCACCAAGGGTGATAACAGGGTCATTCTAACTAATAGATCTATATGGTGGAATTTGAAACACAAAGGAAGGCCTCTAGCATTAATTCAAGGCTGTTCCACAAAAATTTGGGCTCAAAAAGGGATAAAATGCTTTAGTGAAATTCTGAAAAATGGGAAACTAAAAGATTGGAATGATCTAAGCTCAAAATATAATATGCCCCTCAGTAACTGGAGGACATATACAGTGCTAAGATAGGCTTGTAGCCATCTAAAACTCCCAATTGAAACAAAAAATGATCCCTTTCAATTTAAAGAATTTCAGTGGCAAAATGGCAACAAAGTAATGAAGTCTAAAGTAAGAGAAATTTATGCAATGTTAACAGAATAGGTGGACTTAACAGATCATATGCATAAATGTTGGAAAATGAACCTAAACCAAGACCAATGGCAGAAAATATTTTTTAAAAACTAGCAAAAAGAGTTGGAAGCCAAAAAGGCTTGCTTTAGATGACTCTTGATAATTCAGAAACTCTCGTTTAAAAGAAAAATGGATGATATTGATATTTGTAGCTTATGTAGAAAGCCTGAATCAATTAATCATATCTTCTTTGATTGTATTTTTGCTAAAGAAATATGGAATATGTTCTACAATACACAAAATATATGGGGAAATAATGGGGATCCGCTCCCTGAGAAAATTCTTTTCATTCAAAATATTAAAATGAGCAAAATTGGTGCTTTATTTTGGCATATTCTTTCAACTAACATTTTGTGGGAAATTTGGAAGGCTTGGAATGAAGACAGGTTTCAAGGAAGGAAGAGATTGCTTATTGAGTCTTATAAGGGACTTATCTTTTACAATGTTGCTATGCAGGTCTTCATCACAATGGAGCTCACGAAGGACAAGTTCTGGAAATACCTGGAAAACAAAGAAATAACCATTGATGTCTTGGAAGGTAGATATGGGCATATGTGGCAGGAAGGTCATCCTGGGGAAGATGTCTTCCTAAGGGCTTTGCAAGCCTTTAGGGAGGAACTAAAAGAAGAGCAAAAGAACAAATCTGACAAGGGAAAAAGCAAAGAGATTATAATTGTACTGATGGAAGGGCAGAGTAGTAGGGATCCTGGGGTTTTAGTGGACGAGATGGTTACAACAGAGACACTGGTGACACTTGGAGACTCAGACAATACAGTACAGTCCCTCTAGGAATTAGCCTTGGAATATTTTTTGGTCTCTTTTTGGTTTATAAATGGTAACAGGTCTTGTACATATGCTACATAGATGTAGGACCTTATATAGATGCACATATGTAACTATAAGATATAGGTATATATGTAAATCTTTTGTAGAAGATACTTGGAACAATGTTAATATGAGATGATAAATCTGTTGTATCAGGGGCAAAGTGGGGATATGTATATTTTGTAATTAGGGCAATTGGATGTTATAGCATAAGCAACGCTTCCTAGAGGCTTGATACTGATGTAATTGCACTGATGCTCTATGTAATGATCTCTCTATACTTAATACAAAATAAGTTACATCATCTAAGCCTCAACTAGTTTGTAAGATGGTGTATCTCACATGAAATTTTCCAATAACACTATTTTATCCCAATCCCATCATCACTCATCCCCATAAATAAATCTTAATCCCTAAATTTGTCTTTCCTTGTCCTAGTTCAAGTCCACAAGTGCATAATTAATCTAAATCATTTTTGTGCCTACAAATTCGAAATCCAATTTTAAAATTCTCAAATTCTCAAATTTAAACTTGTTACATTTTTATACTATCCATTATGAGCTAACTAAAGTGTGAATTATTCCCAATTGCATGCTAATGTGGTGTATTTAAAGAGTAACTCTAATTCAAATGAATCATGCATGATTTAAATCTAGTGCATATTTAGGAATCTATTGAAGACATCTAAAATTCAATTACAAAAGCATAAAAATGATTACAATAGCATTGCATCATCATCATAGGAGGATGATGATAGATATTGCATGCTTGCATGTTGTTCTCAACATTGTTCATCACCGTTGAATTGGTCCATCCAAGAGTTTGGTCCATCATAGAGCATATGCACAAAGGTGAACAAGTTTTGGATAACATAATTTAGTCAAATCATATCCTACATTATGGGTTTAGTTAGGCGAATAGGTCCATGTTTACACTCACATAAGTAAACCAACATAATACACAGTCAAATTCTTAGACCATCAACAACCATCTTACAAATTCAAAAACTATAACATCATGACAACTAATTTTTCAACAAATACACATAATAACATCATCCAATCAAAACTAAAATACATACATTTAATATTTACATTTATTGTAAAATCTAATTTCAAAACTATCCACTATCAATCCAACTCATAAATTTATTCACCCTTTTTTTCGAGAAAAAATAGAGCACAATAAATAAAACCGTTGAACCAAAAGTATAGATCTTGCAATCCACATTGACTTGACTAATTTACCTAATCCATTTATGTAAAAGTACAATTATTTATTCAATATTTAAGAAAATGTGTTTTCTCTCCCGTCTTTGCCAACCCTCCCCCAACAACTACCAAGCACCGAAATAAAAATTAAATTACCGCTATTTTTTAACTAGAGTTTAACTTGAGTCAAAAGAATACTTGCCGTGAGCAAAGAGGTTGATTTAACATCTCAACTAACTTCTACTAAATGTTATCGGCAGCGTTAATTTTTGGCCAATTAAAAAGAGTTTGCCAGCGAGGATTACCAAAGAAAAAAGGGAAGGTTTGTTAATCTTTTAAAAAAGGGATTTAAAACAAGCCAACTTGTACCTGGTTTTGACAAGATGTCCACTTCCATGCAAGAAAAGGGGTAAAATATATTAAAGTCATGGATGTATTGTATACATCATTGTATAGGAATCAAATTTGATTTTTTTTTTTTCAGTCTTCCTAAGTCACTATACATGGCTTATTATATTGTAAAGGAATAAAATCCCTTTCACAATTAGTTTAGATTTAAGTGATTAGTTGGGAATGATATAACTTAAATGTTTAATTTTGGAAGTTTAGTTGGTGGATTTAACATTGAAATGTTAATTTTGGAAATCTAATGTGGAAGTTTGGTGGATTTAATATTAATATGATTTTGGAAATTAGGTGTAAAAAAATGTGTATTTAATTTTTAAATTGATGGTCGAAGATGTGTAGAATCAACTTGTCATAGTATAGAAAATGTTTGTTCTTTATGTGTTGACTACATCAAACTTTGCATGAATTGGAAATTCTTTGTAGGTTGATCTCGAGTAGTTCACATAAATGATCTAAGGAACACAACTTGATCTAGCAATCTACATGTTTTGATTAAGTGTAAAGATTTATATTGTTTGATTAAGTGTAAGGATTGATAGTATTTGATAATACTTTAGGGAAATTATTGAATTGTCTCAATCAAAACTCTGGTTAAGCCAACTTTTTAGTGTTATACTAATTATCGAAGACAAAACTCAAGTGTGCAATGGTCTATAAGTTGATTATACAATAGATTAGTTTTAGTGCTCCAAACTAAATGCTCCTATAATGAACACTCCTTGTAATGTGAATGATTTAAGATGATTCTTTGATTTTGTTTACTATGTTTGAATGTTCAAATACATATCTTTAAATACTAGAACATAAAAAATCTTCTATAAATGTATATCAAACTAACTCTTAATAATTAATCTAAAAAATCTATTATTCAATTTAAAAAAATAATTTCAAATAATATAATCAACTTAAAACAAAACAAAAAACATAAAAATATAAATTAATTATATAAAAATAAATGAAACAAATTCAAAAAAATATTTTATATATATAATACCATTTATTAATATATTAGTTTTCTCCATAAAAAAATCAGAAATTGCAAGACAATAATAATAGCCTCTTTAAAATCCCCTTATTTTCTCCTAAAATTTAGGAGGTTTAATATTTATTTGTAAAATATAAATTATTTTGTAAGTGTTGTTGAATTGATAAAGTTTATTTATTTTAATTTAAATTGATAGTTTAAAATTTATATTTTATGTCTAATTATTTTAAATGAATATAAATTTTTACGTATAAGAAGATTTTTTTATTTTTGGTGGATATTATTAATATTTTTCATGTCTTTGTTCTTTTCGAAAATTTATAATGTGAGAAAGATATATTTTGTTATATATTAAAGAGTGATGGGTGATGGTTAGATCATCTTTATATTATTTCAAATCAATGTGTTGTTCTATACTCTTAACTTCTTTGATAAGGACCATTGTGTTCATTACATCACTATTATAACCTAACATCTTTAGAGAATGTTAATGCTTTTGATTATGATGTCACTTAAACTATGAAGACATCTATATTAAGATGGACAATGATCTAATAAACTAAGTGAAGGTAATTGATCACTTTAACACAAACAATAGGCACCATCAACTCCATAATATTCAAATAATAAGATCCAAGAATGAATCTAGTATCTTCAAAATCAATTGGAATAGATGCAAAGCATTAGATGTTTTGCTTCATGATATTGATGCCAAGTATGAAGATGTATATAGTAAGTTAAATGATGATCATTGTATCAAAGGATGGTAATCACTAGGCTTGGCACAAATAATAAATAACATCAATGCAACAAGAATAAATGTCTTATCTTCAAACTATTTGGAAGCTAAGTTATAGGCATATATTGGCTCATATGTAGTTCAAGTTTGTTAATATGCTTAGTTGACATGGGATATAATTTTTCTCCTCACTCTAGAGGGTTTAGATAAATTGCTTCTTTACATGGCGATTGATAAGAGACTAGGAATTTTATAGTCTTCTTATTAATTTTTTAAAAACCTTTGACCTTACATCAAGGGGGGTTTCTACTTAGTTTATATTGAAGAATTTGATTTTAGATCTCTTAGAACCATCATTAATCAATGTTTAATCAAGTTGATCTATAACAACCAAAATAATGACACATTTGTTGGTTGGATCCCCATTACTCTTCTTAACACCTCTTATAAGATCATTGCTAAGGTGAATTTGTGTTCAAGATCAAACACATAACTCAAGAAATTATTTGTATTTAGCAAATTGGATTTTTTGGCAGTTTCTTCATTCTTGATAATTTGGTTCTTTCTCGGGAATTCATAGAATGAGCTTAATAGACTTCTCAATATTTCCATGTCTAGTACTTTAGAAAAGCCTACACTTGTATTTGTTCTCACTTAATTTACAATATTCTATAGTGGTTGGGATTGGATCTTGAACTCATTTCTCAATTCAAGCTTCTATTTGTTGATGATAATGCCAAGTCAGTTGTAAATGGCTCTCTTTCCATCTAGTTTGTTTATACAAGTCTATTTGTCAAGGTTGTCCCCTTGCCTCTTGTCTTTGTATCCTTTTAAGTTAATGCTTTCAACTACTTGCTCCAATATGCTCGCACTCACAACCTCATCTAGTGGATCTCCTTTTCTCATAACATTTATGTGATCAACTCCCACTTTGTAAATGATAACACTCTTTTCATTTAGAGCACTCCAAATGAGATTGTAACACCATGGATGTCCTTAAAATTTATTGTTCTATTATAGATTCCTAATTGAAAATAAATAAGTAATCTTTTTGCTAATTCATTATAGGTCCCCCATCTTAGCTCCTTATTGAATGAATTTTTTTGAAGCATTATGTGATTCCCTACTACCTAGAGATCCATTTTGGGATGGGCATCTCCATGATATGTAAGGTTGGTTTCTCAAGAAACTCAAATATGAGTTCAAATCTAGTGTAATCACCTTCTTTCCATGGATAACACAATTCAACTAGCCAACAAAATTCTAATAGTCATCCATGCATATATCTTCTCTTGTTATTTTCCCTTTAAGGCCTACTACAATCAATTGACACAATTTACTAAAGGATTCTTGTGAGTCAAATGGGGCAACATGAGGGGAATTCTTGACACTTTTTTCCACCATTGTGTTTAATTCAATAATGAAGGATGGTTGATTATTATTGATCCTCTCACTCACCTATGTGATTTCCTTATTTCTAAATAAATTATTTAAGCTATCCAACTTGGCAGTATTTGGAAGCATCAAATGCATCATTGTATCTACATTACCTTTACCAAAGGCTACTAGATTATGGTTGAATAGAATGATATGACACCCCTTTCTCTTTTCTTTAAAACTAAGACATCAAATCCCTTTAATAATATTTAGATGACATGGTAAATTATCTCATCCTAGTTGGTTTGGCATGTTCATTCCCTTTGCCATGGGCTCAACTTCATAACTTTATTCCATCTGTTGGAACAAGCTTATTTAGCTAGATGAAACCCTCTTGTTCTCACTCCTCAATTACATGGATCTTGTCTATTTTTTATGGTAATTGCTAAATTCAATGATTATGGAAAATTTCCACTTTCCTAAAAGATTTGGTCCTAGATCCAATCTCAATTTCACTTACAAGTTGTTGATCACTAGGTTCATCATGAAATTTAAACCTTGTTGTAACCTTCCCAAATGGAAAACTATCTATTACACATCCTCGTAGTTTTTCAAAAGATTGGAGATGGTCATCTACTCACCCTTCACTCCTTTCCTCTCAAACATTCTTGACACCCTCTTACTCCACCCATTCCCCTCACTACCCACCTTAATATTAAGTGGAATCACTCCATCTTCATTTCCACCTAGAATATTCTTTGTATCTCCCTCTATTTTTCCAAATGGAATGCTTTGTCCAAATAAATGGCTTAGAAACTTCTTCATTTCAAATTGCCCATTAGTCAATATTTTCTCTTTCTTCCCAATGGATTGAATCATTGTCTTTTATGCACGAAGTGTGAAACTATCAAACACACCTTTTAGCTCTATCTTTATACCCTCACATTTGGTTCTTGTTATTTTCAATTGTGCTCATAGACTTCCTCCACAAGTGGATTGAAAACATGCCCTCATCAACATCTCTATTTCCCACATTGTTGTCTCTAAATTTGGCCATCAATTTTTTCTTAATCCTATGTTGGAACTTTGTTGCCTTGCCATGTTTTCATGCACTTTCTTCTCTATTGAATTTGAGTTACATATGTTTGTTACTACTTTATCTTTATATGGATTTTTTTTGGGATTATTAAAGAGAACACTTCAAGGCTCAACGATCTCATTGGCCATACTACTAATGTCCAAACACATTTGTGTGCTCTTGAAACTAAATATTTTAACAATAATATGAAATTGGAAGACATTTCCAACAATGCTCACATTCTCTACACACTTGGGGCCACTCACAAGAATGATGTCCTTTAGAATAGTACTCATCACCACTATATCAAGCATGTTCAAGCTATTTTTAACAAGTTAGTTGGTGTTAAAGGGATTTCCATAGAATGACACATTGTTGAAGACTTCAAATGGTGGAGTGTACTCTTTTAGTGGATTTTTTTCCATATTTTTGTTGGTGTATGCATTATCTTGCTATTGTAATTGGAATATTATGTATTAAATAATCTTTTATGTATATTTTTAACATTTTTACCACTATTATTGTATGTTGATTCCTTCTAGTTGTTACCCTATACTCCTATTATTCATTTATAATAAATTGGTGAAAGTGTAGAGTTGTGTCCTGCTTTATGACAACTCAGTAATTTTAGGTGAAATGATTTCAACCAAAAAAAAAGTTTGAATGAAAATTTCCAATCAAAATGACTTCTATTGGTGTGACTACTAAAGTTTTAGGTGAAACTGTATCACTTGAAATAGTTGTGCCTAAAACAATATGTCCTAAACTTAAAACTTATATCATAAAACCCGACTATAATTCTAGCTGAATAAATTTGGGCAAAACAATTTTATTTGAAAAAACTATCTTGCTAACATTAGATATGACACTTTTACTCCTTTTTCTTAAGTTTTTAGAAACCCTAACTTTATGTCACCTTTTCTAGATTAGATAAATTTAAGGAAAATCTAAAAATACCTTGTAGTAGATCTTAGAGCCTAGACTTTGAAAATAAATTTTAAATTTTAATTACAATTAGTAATTTAATAAAACTCATTCCAACTATGTCATTATAGTCAAACATAAGATTGAATTAAAATATACTAAAATTTAAGAAAAATATAGTGTGTTATAAAGAGAATCCATATCAAAATAATATAATTTATTTTTATTGATGATAAATAATTATGATATAAAATAAAATCAATAAAAAAGTTATATTTTTAATATATCCAACTTAAATTATTTATTGAAATTAAAAATCTTTTTCATATATTAAAACCTTGGGCAACCTCGCTGGCCGAACAGTTGGTATGGTCGGGCTAAGGCTTTGGGTTCATCCCATGTAGGTCCAAGGTTCGATTCACGCCGGCCGAATTCAAGTGGCGGCAGTTTAGTGTGGCCCTAGGCTGTCACCTCCAGTGGACTAGTCTTGCCTCAGCTCGCCTCCTTCGTCCCCCAAATCCTGGCAAAAAAGTAAGACTAGGGCAAGGGAGGTGGAGCTCGCTGGGCTGAGCCGTGGGGATACCACTGAGCTACCAAAAATAAAAAATATATTAAAACCTTATATTAACAAAATAAGAAAAAGGAACTTCTTAAGTTCTTCATGGATGATTGGGCTACCATAACTTTAGTTAAGCCATGCAGCGGGAAAAAGGATTAGATTTTTGGGGGTTTTGGTTTTTTTACTAGTGTTGGTTGAATCAACCTTCGTTTATGTTTTATTTTGCTAAAAACATTGTTAATGTTCTTATGTTGCCTTATGACTGGTATGACCCTTGGTGGTCTGTGGTTAAGACTATTTTAAATCATGTTTTCATGATGGACATAACTAGAAGTTTTAGCTCTTGTGATAGTTTTCATCATGTTTTCATGATAGACATAACTAGTAGTTTTAGCTCTTGGGTTGTTTTTGATATGACTTGCTTAGGGTGATGGTTTGGTTTTTAGACCTGTTGTTATTGTTGTTACTTTGTTGTGGATGACCGGTGGTGCCATTTATTAAAGGGATAGCACCCTAATTTTACTGCATTTTAGATCAAAAACAAAATAAGAAAAAAAAATCTATAAGAAAATAGCCACCTCTCAACTTTATTTTTTAAATTTATTTTCAAAAATTAAATTATAATATTAATTTTATGAAAAATAAAAAAAAACACTTTTAAAATTCAAACATAAATTTTATAAAAAGAAGACACAGCTCTAGACTTTTATATATATATACACTAAACATACTATAATTGCATCTCATTACAATACTAAATATTTATTTTTGATACTCTCAATAGAAAAGTGCTTGAAGAAGGCAAAGGTATGCATTTTAAATGTTTATACTTTTGTTATGATATTTGCACGTGTTATAATTGTGTATTTATGTTTTGAAAATAATAATAACAAAAAACACTTTAAGGAAAGGTTCCATTTCATAATACATATGGAAGAAGTGTAACGTTTTTTCAGTTTTATAGTTACTTGTCTAATGACCTTATGTTACTAAGTGTGTTTATTTATTTATAATAACCTCTTATTTTATCTAAAAAATTAGAAAAAATAAAAGTAAAGTGGCATCTTTAAGAGAACTATTTTTATAAGTAAAGTGAGTGTAAATTTTTATATTTTATAAAGTAGTATATTTGTAAGTAGATGCTATAAGATAATATTATTAATGGTTATTTAAAGTTAAAATTAGTCTATGTGATTGGAAAATAGAATGAAAAATAAAGAAAAGAGAGTATAAGCATAAATTTAGTAATTTTAAAAGAGTTTAAAAATAAGTGTTAAAAGAGAAAGTGTGAGAAACTAAATTGTCTTTTAATGTCTCATATTGTTTTTATATCTAAAGTATGTCTTGAGTTCATTTTTTATTTAATTATGAGAAAAAATAATGTAAATGAAAGAAACAATCTTTCAAGTATAAAACATAGTTAAAGTAAGGTATATAACATAGTTAAAGTAAGGATTATGTAAAGTCTTTGACCAAATATTGGTGAAGATCAAATATTCCTCAAAAGAAAAGGGCAAATTATCTTTTATCCTCATAAAAAACGAAGATTAGGAGAGAGTTACATGAGTTTCTAAAGAGGCAATATAATCACTCCTCTAATCTTATAGTAAGGAGGGCATCTAAAAACAAAATCATCCTCAATTTTAAGTTCCATTAAGTAAATCTAACAAATGCGATGGTCTTATAGATATGGTGAGTAGGTCTCAATAGAGAAGGGGGTATGAATGAATCATGAACTATGTCAAAGGAACCCTAAATTGAAGCTTAGTCTAATTTGGAGCTCAAATGACCCCATCCTTAAAGTGAATAAATGTATCATTGTAATGCTAAAACTTTAAGAAAAAAAGTTCTAGAGATTCTAACATTTGAATTATAAGTAAATTGTTTAGATGTCATCTATAATATCCTTATTTATTTCTTTTGTAAACTAGTATAGAAATATTAAATACATATATCTAAAAACTTTGAGAGATATCAATTTGGAACTACTTATTGTATGTTGAAAATATTATATTTCTTATTAAATGTTAATATTTTGAATTTAATATTTTGATGTACAAATGACTGTCAAAAAATGAAAAACACGTCTAGACAATAAAAACTCTAATATATCAATTAATTCTTTTAAAACTATACCAACCAAATCCCATTGGGAACACCCTAGTTTGCTAATCAAGCGGCCTCCCATGGTAGATACAAAAAATAAAAGCTTTTCTTGTATAACACGAGATTTGAATCACGTACTTGAATAACCTGAGAGCCAATGCATAGCTGTAAGATGGCAAAGAAGACTTAATGGGTTCTTTTGGACTAAGTACTTAATGGGTGCCCCACATTTAAAGCACTATATTCCTAAAGCTCTCCTGGCCAAAGAAACTTCCTTGTGACACTTTTTCCCTGTTCCTTATCACACTTTTTTACTGTGCATTTCTTAATATTCTAACACTTTCAAGTTCTCAAGTTATTCTTTGTCCTTATCATATTATTCCAATACCAGTGTTAGGGCATAACCTGGTGATTTTTGCAATGGAAGAGAATAGTTATAATCAGATCAGAAATGGAAAGGAATTTGGATAGAGTACGGTAATGAGCGTTATTATTATTATTAACACCCACTAAGCCAAGTTATCCAAGTGAAGTAGATCCCAGTCACACTGACTTTGTTCTTTTCCTCACACATGAAAGCTATAAATGCTGATTGCCACCCTTGTGATTTGTCAATGGGCTTTGTGCTATCTTGAATTGTGTTGAGAATTCATGTGATTGGAGTAATGGGATTCATGCAAACTTTAGATGGAGGTTTTATAGCAGTGTTGTTGATGTTAGGAATGTTGCAGGGGATTTGTGGTCAGCCCATGTATCCCTGTGACAACAGGGTCATCCCCAATGCAGCCGTTGTATACCCATTTTGTAACAAAGGCTTGCCCATTAATGTGAGAGTGAATGACCTCATTGGGAGGCTGAACTTGAAGGAGAAAGTTCAGATGCTTGTGGACAAGGCAGGGGCAGTGCCCAGGCTAGGGATCCCAAGCTATGAATGGTGGTCAGAGGCCTTACATGGAGTCTCTAATTTTGGCCCTGGCACCCGCTTTGCAAATCCTATCCCTGCTGCCACAAGCTTCCCTCAAGTCATTCTCACTGCAGCTTCATTTGATACTGGCTTGTGGGAAGAGATAGGAAAGGTATGTATTACTTCAGTACAATTTTACTATATTTGTGAATTTCCTCCATTTTCCTGTAGTTCTCATCTCAAATGGGTCTTCATGATGTAGAATTCTGGTAGTGGATAGATGATTGATTAAATTTGTTTCATTTTTTCCCTGTCGATTTGGTTGGTTTTTCATGAGTTCGTGACAGCCATTTTACTCAAAAAATTATTTGCATTAGAAACGTGAGATATGAATTCATGGTAAGGTCTCAGAGAATGATG